>JAKSZP010008137.1:0-125083 GCA_022478985.1 Massospora cicadina | reverse complement strand
ACTATCAGTTCTTACCTTATTAAGCCAATTTTGATTATAAAACATATTTTCTTGATAGGTAGGGTTCCACTGAGAATCCGCCAAGGTCTTTTCACCGTTGGTACTCATATCCTCATTGACCATAATATTGTTCAAAGATTGGACATGTAATTGGCCAATTGTAGTAGTGGATTCAGGGGCATTCTTACCTCCAACATTTATTTTCAAAAGTTGAGAAGGAGAATGTCTGACACTATAGGGGATTTGGCCATCTAACCCTCAGTTGACACCTCTTCAATGAAATAGCAGCCGTTGCCATTGAATCACCCTTCCTCATCTTGGCAGCGATGGTCTTCCCCATCCTGGATAGGATTCCATCATTGGACATCCTTGAGACCTCAAATGGAAAGAGGCAGAAACGTGTCCCTAACGTTTTCCTCTCAATCCAAGCAAACCAACCATAATTGGCTAGCGACCTGCTTAGGTAATGGGACTTTTTACCCATTATGGCAGGTCACTTCAGCAACCAATTGATTTGCTAGTTGCAGGCAGCATCACTCGCCTTGCAACTCACTACTCATTCCCAATCGGTTGGTAATGAAACCTGACTGATCCCAATCAGTATACCTGATAGTTAATCACTATCAGATGCCCCTATTTCGTCGACCAATCCACCTAATGAGATTAATAGGTATTCATTTGGATTGATCCCCAATGGATATGACCAGACAAATATCCCAAAATCCCCAGGTGTAGTTACTCCAAAATTTGGCCAACTGATTTCTGATTCACTTTGCTTTAGGGAATTTTCCCCTTACTGACACCTGGTAATCTAGCAGGCTGGGAATATGGGCAAAAATCCCAACAATGATGGTCACTGTATTAGATATAATAAGCATCATCTAAAAGATGGAATAAAATATTAAAGAGGATCCTCAGTAGAGGGTCTGTGTAGATAAATTAAAACTTCACAGCAATGTCCAGTACTATCTGCCTTATTTTCAAAGATTATAATTTAAAGTGACCCAGTTTTTGAAGGAAGTTGATATCTTACTGTAAATAACCCTGGACCCTCAGTCAAACGACTTGAAGTTATCCTTGTAACTAATGTAGCTGCAAACATGCTCCCACTTGTACAAGTCGAGACGCTTCTCAACCAACTCATTGCCTTGATTTTTACCTCCTCAAAAGTCAATCAAGTCAATTTTTATCTATTTAAAACCCATCGAAAACAAAATATTTCTTCAATAATCTCAATACAAGACTTTAAGATAAAATTGCAATCACCTAACCCTAACAGATATAAGTATTTTAGTTCCAATTCAGTGCACAAAGACTTGGAAGCAAAATAATGGGTTCAAACCATGAAGTGAATATGAAAAGCTAAATAAAGATTGAATGTGAGTTTTTAGATATAGGGAAAAGACAAACTTTACATTTTCTTTAGAATTTTATTCTAAAACAATCATCAGCCAACAATAAAGCTTACATGCTTAAACAATTACAATTTTTCACTTTAAATTTATGTAAACCTTAAGAAATAGAATCAGGAAACCTATCCAGCCAGTCAATTGTTTTGCTTAAAATTACTACTCTAGGCCAGATTATGCTACTCTGAAACAGTACTTTTGTTACCATTTTATTTGGGTTTTCATATATTAGATAATATGCCCACATCTAAATATGTATGTCAGGTATTGTCACTATTATGGTCCATGGCTTAGTTATTTCTACCTAATTTCACTTATGTCATATTGGCTTAAGACAGATTTTATATCACCTCTATAGTTTAATAAATTTCTCTCCTTACACAAGTTTAATTAGAAATTGTGCAAAAGATAACATGAATTATATGATATGAACATAAAAAGAGAATAATATTATTTAAGATCTATCTGTCTTTAATTGTTTAGATGAATTAAGCTGAGACTTTATTAGGCCAATCTTCACAGCAATAATTGGATTTTTCTGATGTATAATAAACTGCTCTGTATGAGTTTGTAATATTTTAAGAATGGCAACAGAAAATCAGATTTATTGTTTATTTAAAGCAAGCATATAGGGGATGGTGTAAGGAGAGTGTCTATAACTCTCCTGTTCCCAGTGAGGTAGGGCATGGTGCACAGGACCAACGCCAGGGAACTAGTAGATAGTACAAAAGTTACTAGAGCCCCGCAGAGGGTGCTTGAGCTATAATAACTTAGGTAGGAAAGGGTTATCCATAGAAGAATTAACCAAAAAGGAGACACATGAGACTCAGAAGGGTAATGTATGGGTGCCCTAGGCTGGAGGGAACCTGGGCAGCCCAACAGTTCACAAGCTGTTAAATTTAAATTAAATAAAAGTAAATGGTTAACATTGTGTGAGACCTCCTCAGAGAGGTCCGCGCATAGGATTGTCCAAGGTAACATAATTAAAAAAATGGTGTTCTGCAAAGGGTTAATTACTAGGGTTAAAGACACCCAACAGGGGAAATTGGTCTTGACATAAGAAATTTAAGGGAATTCAGGCAAACACTCAATTGAGGGAAGTGGGTCTAATCCAAGGTGCACCAATAGGTGCATGCTTCCATCAGGAAAGATGCTGTATTTGGTAATTGACCAAACTTGGGTGATTGATTGTAAAAGCAGCTGACCTAATCTGGAAAGTGCGAAAACCAAATGGGTTTTGAGACCCTGTTAACCCAAAAACTGAAGCAAACCATTTTCATTAAGAACAAAGCTATCTCATGTTTTTGCTCCTGCTCTTATACAGGGCTAAACTTCTCTTGCATCCATAGGACCAAACTGGGCATACTTCGCCTTAACCCAGTGTTGATTTATGGTATGCTTGAGGTCAGGGAGGCCTGCTAGCTTCACCTTCTTGGCCTCCTGACATGCTGCTTTGTCTTTGACGTTGGTCCCAATTATGATGTCATTTTCTAACCATAACAGATGGACATTACTGAAAAAATTAAAGAAAACATCAACTTGAATCCTTAGCAGGATCAAATTCATCAAAGAGATTTTTTATGACTCTGGATCAGGACTCAAATTTCCTTGTTACATAATAGGTAAGTTTTTTGAGTCATTAGACCTACTATCTGCTAAAAGCTTCCTTCAGCTGGCACCTCAATCAATGTGCAAAAATCTAGAATTGAACTTGAAACCTTCAGGTTGGTAGCCATACATCCTACCAACTTTCTACCACTCCCAAAATCAGATTTATTTATATATACTTTTAGAGAAATGAAATATTGGTATAACTGATGATTAAATCAGATATAATTTAAAATCTATATCAGAAAAGCAAAGGCTGACTTTTATGCTTAATTTTCTTTGCAAGCTGCCATAAAAAACTTCAAGCTTTACACCATGCATAAATTTTACACTTTGCAAATGAGTTAAAATATAGAAATACTGATTAAGCTCACTAATGTGTGATCTCTTTTTGAACTTTATATATGGGATCTTTCAACAACGCCTCAAAATCTTATTTTTTAAAATTTATTCAACAGAAACAGCGCTTTTATGGGTAATGGTATCCCTTTAATGCAATACGTTTAATATTGTCTGCTGAAATTGTAAATAAAAAACAATATGCTGCAATTTGCTATAAAACTCAACTTTTTATGACATAATGGATAACAATTATGTTATGGAAAATACAGATTGAAATAGATGAGGAATTTTTTTAGGAATATTGATTGTTGAGAGAAAACTGGTCTGTAAATATGGGTGTTCAAGCAGCCACAATAAGAGTCTCAGAGTACTAAATCAGCGCCCCAATATTAGATGTGAAATTATGTGAAAGGGGAAGGAGGTTCAAAATGTGAGAACAAGTGAGGGTGGAGGTGAGGCGTTAATAGTGTTGTTGAAAAATCTGCTTTGGAATTATTATAGAGGTTTCACCCAAAATTTTCTATTAACTGTAACTAGCAGGAGAAATTATTTCATAGCTCACTTTTATTAACATTAAAAATCAAGGTTCTCAATAATAAACAAAAAATTACTAATGGATATGGCTTTTATAAGTTGTAAATTCTTATGAACTCCAGGGAATAAGATATAAAACACCCTACTATTAACAGGGTTCTAGGTTTTAGGGTTGGACAGAGGGTCAGTGGTCTTAGATAAGTTGCAATGGCAAAATTGGAATAATTACTATCCTTTAAGGATTTAAGATAGGTTTCAAGCGTTACACACTGGCGTTGCATTAAGCTTCTTAATTTGATCCACTAAACTCTTTTAAAAAAGTTCAATATGCATTTTAAGTATTAAATATTATTTCAGCATATCCATACTTGTTGACTTAAAAAATCTCATTGACTACCTTTTCATTTTATTTAAGCTTACTCACAAATTGTTGTTGTAGATCAATTTCACCTGGGGTTACCCCAGGTATCCAATTTTTACAATCAAAGGTGTGCCTTTTTGTGCCCTAGTGGAAGAGGTTTTTGCAATAGCAGCACCCATAATACATAAGCTCTTAAATTCAAGGAACAAGTGTTGAATTCTCTGCACAATTTATTCTTTAGAGTTAGTAATAATGGAGGGTTTAGACCTGAAATTGGGCCTAAGGTAGGGTGGGACAGACAACATGGAGCTGCTTCTACCCATCTCTCATCCAGTGTATGCCCTAGATCAGTCAACTGGGTAAATGTAAAGCTTTTGGGTTGGTGCCCCTTTTCGTTATAAAGGGGTGCAAGGACCTATCAAGATTGATAGCTGGAGCCTGGGACCTTAAATTACTCAAAATATGAAAGATAGGGTCCCTGACTCCATCCAGGGCCTATGCTAGCACATAAATTTTTGTGGGGCTGGGAGTTTATTGGAAGCAATGGCGGTAGACTTGGATGGGGTGGCGATGTGGCATTAGGTTTTCCTTTGTGAAACTCCTCAATTAACTCACAATGGCTAGCAAAAATTTTGGAGGGGACCTGGCTTTTTCTTGTAAGCTGGGTATGTCTTCCATGGCACCAGCTAGTGCACTTCACGTTTGACCCATTGTGCATATAGGATCCTATTCACTTCAAATTTAGACAGTTTCTTTCATAATAGAATCAACTTCCACCAGTTTTCCCTTTAAATGGAAAAAATGAGAAATCATGGGATGAGTCAAAGCTCTTCCAGTGCGGTGCAGTTCTCAGTGAAAAGCTCTCATTAGAGACATTAGTTGTGAGCAATTAACTGGCTCTTTTGCACGCCAATTTTCAGAATAGTATTAAGGTTCAGGTTCTTTGTGTCCACCATTACTATGTCGCCTACCTGGTATTAGGAGCCTCATAACGTTCTTATCCACAAAATGCTTGGTGACATTAGTTGATTTTGCCGACTGGTTCTAGACCTGTTGATGAACCTTCTTTATATGCATGACAATTTTATCCGCTGCAGTAATGTTAAGAGCACTCAAGGGCCAATAGTAAAGGTGGGATTATACTCCAAGTTATCATACATAGGCGACACTTCCAATGATAAGTGGGGGGAGTTATTATATGAGAATTGGACAGAGGGAAGTTAGCTGCCCATGTTTCCCAAGATGGAATGGTATAGCATCAAAGATACTGCTCCAATGACTGGTTGGTTCATTCTGTTTGGTCATTGGATTGGGCAATAGGCAAGTTCTCTACAAGGCTTAATCTTTAGTATGCCACATAGGGCCTCCAAAAATAGCGAGGTAAACTGAGGCCCTCATTCACTGATCACTTCCTGGTGTATAACAAATAAGGCAAAGATGTGCATCACAAACAAATGTTCCATGTTGACAGCTGTAGTTTTTATCAGGCAGAGGATATTTATTGCATAATTTGTGAAGCAATCTAAAGCCATTATAAATGCATCACAGCCACAGAACGTTGGCAACCTCATAATAAAATCCACCAAAAGTGAAGTCCATGGCCCTTCTTCTTGTTGAAGGGGGTGGAGGAGGCCATTAGGTCAAGTACTATCTGATTTGGAATAAGCACAGACTAAGCATTGTTCATTACATGCAAGAACCTCTTTTGTGAGTCTGTTCTAGTCATAGCTGCGTTTGATCAAGTTAATATACTTTTTTATTCCAGAGTGACACATGGTTGGTGTATCATGATGTCCCCTTATGATTTGGGAATGCATATCTGAGAAAGAACACTCTTTATCGCAAAATTATATTACCTTATCCTTTTGGGAATACCATACAGAAGGAGAATTACTGGCATCAAACTTGATCAGGAGATAGCAACTTTTAACAAAAGACTGGGATGCCAACACAGCACCCAAGATATAATCAGCATCATCTAACGATGCAGGGACTGGTCCAGAAGGAAATTCTTCATTTTCTAGCTCAGAAGAAGTGACGTGAATAGTGGGGATTTGGTAGAACAAATTATTATCTAATCTATAAGTGGGGGAAACAACCGTGACAATGCTGGAGGAGGAGGTGGCATGATTTGTTTGGTGAATCACTGTGACAAAATCAAAGTCTGTATCCAAGGAGAGACCCATTAGGAGATTGCAGCTTAAGATTTCAGATAAAATATGGGTAGCCCCTTTGACAGACTTATATTTAGAGTTAAAGCTTAGAGAATTGCAGTGAGTCCTGTTAAGCTTGTGCGCTAGCTTTTGGGGCTTGTGATTGTAAGTAAGTGACTTATAATCTGGGCGCAAAGCCACAATGTGTTTGAAGCAGTGTAAAAAGTACTTCCAGTGAACAAAAGACCAAGATACCACGGCTAACTTTTTATCATAGATGTCCTAAGCACACTCTGTGATACTAAACTTTTTAGAAAAGTAAGCCACGGGATGTCCCCTCACATCTTTTTTTTAGTACTAGATGGTCGTCCCCTCACATCTTATTCTTATAAAAGGATGGCAACAATTGTGGTACCAAAGGCATCATAAGCCACAATAAAGGGCTTTTTTGTCAGCATGATGAAGAACAAGGATGCATTTAAACATCCCTTATTGCTTCAAAAACCTGATGACATTTGGGAGTCCAAATAAATGGGCGTTTTTACTAGTGATGGGTGAAGGGATGATGCCAGCTCTGAAATGGCTGGAGAGAGCTTCTTAAGAAATGTGATTGATACCAAGAATTTGCACAGTTGCTTTTGCGTTACCAGAGCGGGCCAAAGCAGATGGCATCTATATTTAAAAGTGCATTGACATGACCATATTTTAGTATCACATTACCCAAGGACTAAACTTAATCTTTGTAGAGCTCACTTTTTAATGGCTTACAACTAGAACAGCTTTGTGTATTGCTGACGCCACACCCACCAAATCCTTACCATGTCATTCAGCATTGGGCAAGTGGGTTATGATGTCATCCATATAGGCACTCATGCAGGAGAACCTGAGACACCAGGGCATTATCAATTTGAAACTGAAAGACAGCTGGCGCACTTTTTAACCAAAGGGCATAACCTTAAATGGTATATTGCTTACTGGGTGTAGCTTTTTGCCAGCCACTATTAGCCATACTTGAACCATAATTGTTGGAAAGCGTTTACCTAGTCAATTTTTTGGGATTTAAATTTTTTATTTTGAGATTTCCTAGGCAATTGTACCTTCAAGAGGTAGGGGGTATTGATTAGGACCATAAAGTTATTCAAATGATTGTAATCCATTCAAGGTCTCAAAGTGCCATCAAGCTTCTGCGCAAAATCTACTGAAAATGATACAGGAGAGATTTTCTTGACCATTATTCTTTTTTACCATATTGTAAATCAAAGTCTATATTTTTTATTCTTCCTCAGCCATGTAGTGATATAAGAAGCAAGTGATTTTGATTATTAATTATCATCTGGAAACTCAGATCAAATTTGAGTGATTTGGCAGCTGATTAGCGCCTTTCACATCAAAAACTGACTTGAAGGGGGCAAGAATAAGAGGTAGAGTAGATAACTCAAGCACGACATCACTAGAATAGTATTCCATTGTTTTCACCAACGCATTTCCTGCTGCCAGCGTGAGGAGAAGGGGGAATTTACCACAATGAGAATTGGAGGTGAAGGCTAGTTTATTCCACTCCAAGTCAATACTCACTGACTGGTGGCGCCATTACTCTATCCCAAAATCACTGGGTATATTAATTCTGGTATTGCTGCAAAGTTTGCCACAAATTTATATTCATAAGCAATAAAAAGCAATGGTTTGAGCAGAGAAAGTGTGAGCATAAAGATAAAAGATATTACAGGACAGACAGACCTGAGGTAACTTCAAGTTCCAGAACATTCACAACATGCAGGTTAATGTAGTTCCATGTTCCCCCCAATGTCCACTAGGGCAGTGACTGTAACCTTTTGCTGACCTTCTTTAGTATGAATAGGGAACAGAAGTAAGCATGAGTAAATTTATTTTGGCTCATTGAGGGAACAAATGTTTGATCCTAATTATTAACTTTAGGATTTTTTGTTTCTTAAAGTATCTGTTTATGAACTGGGAGGGCATAGCTGCTGCCTTAGCAAGACAGAGGAATGGACTTGGGGTTTTCAGGGCCTTAATGGGTGTACATCTGAACTATTTATAAGCTGGGTCTACACGGCACTGTTCTTAAGTATTGATGAACTAGCAATATTTGAAAGGATGAGAATTCTGGATCCTTGGGGTCTACTGGAATTGCAATTATTTGTAAAAATTTACTGGTGATATCCACTTTTTTAGATTCAACCTAGGGAATATAATCAGAACTGGAGAAAGCAGATAATTTGGTTGTACAAAAGGGGTTTCTACCAGTTTGGAGTATCAAAGATAATTGTTTATGAAAATAATTTCCTTTGAGCTTCCCACTCTTGTTCATATCGCATCTGTAATTAGTAGTAGGATGTACTATGGAGAATAAAAAGTTGGTATGCAGCTTTTATCAAGGTTTCTCAAGTCCTGCGTGACAAAGAAGTAAGTAGAGAGCTAATTAAACTTTGGTGATCAACTATCTGTACCCAAACCATAAAGGGTTGTGAACACAAAGAATTGAGGTAATTGTGAGGTTAGGTTATCTTGTTAGGAATAGTGAGTGCCAAGAGAAAACTGGCCTTTAAATGTTGGTGCTTAAGAAGCCATAACAACATTCATAGACAACCAAACGGCGCTTTACTATTGAAAGTGAAATTTTATGAAAGGGGAAGCAGTTTTTGGAATGTGGGAACAAGTGAGAGTGGATGTGAGGTTTTCTAGTGTTGTTGAAGCCTCTTTTTTTAGAGGTTTGGGCTGAGGTTTTACCACAAGATTCTTCCACAACTGTAGCTAGCAAGAAAAAAATTCCTTCATAGATCACTTTTACTATCAATATAAACCAAGATTTTATAAAATAGATAAAAAGCTAAACTGGGAATGTTTTTATAAGTTTTTTTTGCAATTAACTTAATAGAATAAAGAATCTCAACATCCTACAATTAGCAAGGTAACAGGTTTTAGGGTTGACAGAAGGAGGTGGGCTTAGACTGTTGTGATGTCCCAAATTGGAACAATCGCTATTCCCAAAGGATTTGATTGGGGTCTAGCGCCAAAATTAAGCGTTATATCAAGATCCTGAATTTAATCCAAACTCTTTTTTTGGAAAGATTATTATTGTTTAAAACATCATGTTTTCTTTGGCACCATATAGATTTGTTTCTTAAACCAAATTGCATTGTGTACCTTCTCATTTAATCTAAACATATTTAAAATGTTGTAGATTATTTTCACCTGGGGTACCTTAGGTATCTAATTTTATACAACCAAAAGTGTTTCTTTTTGCACTCTAGTTGAAAAAAGGGGACCTTGTACTAATAGTACCCATATTACATATGATCCTAGTTAAAAGCATTTGTTGGCTTCTATGCACATTTTTTTGTAGATTTGGAAATAATGTTAAGCTTAGGCCTGAAATTGGGTTTAGGGAAGAGTGTACAGACAAGGGGAGCTGCCGCTACCCATCTCTCACCCATAGTATGCCCTATATCAGCAACTGGGTAAGTGTAAAGCTTTTGGTTAATGCCTCTTTTTGTTCTTAAGAGATTTAAGGCCCTATCCAGCTTTATAGCTGAGTCTGGGACCTTACAGATATTCTATTACCACTTATATATATATATATATATATAACGACCAGTCATAAATAACCAATGAATTGTATAAATATTAGTCATTGTGTTGATTTAGATAAGGAAGGTCATAAGGTTACTATGTAACTTACACTACTTAATTTCCATAAAAAATTTGTTTTGAGCATGAAAAAGGTACAGATTTACTTTAAGGGGTGTTCCTTTAGCTAATCAAAATGTGCCGTTGTACACCCATTTTCTAGAAATTGTAGAATCAGTTAAAACTATGTCAATTAGCCATATTCTTCTGAGTTTAACAATATATTACTGATATCAATTATTTTTTTGATTACATAATATTGTTATACAATAATGAGGTTTGGGTTTGTTCTATTATAATTAATGGACTCAATTGAATGTATTATCTAGTAAGCTTATAAGAAGCTGAAGATTACTCATGTGGTTCATAAATATAATATAAGCAATAAGCAGACTATAATTGTACCATTATCAAGAAAACTTAGAACATTTTACTTGAAACTATGCTGAGGAGTGGTAGTATAACAGGGTGGTTCCTGCTCCACTCTGGGTTGGGTTTTAATTGAAACAGGTTTAAAACCAGCACAGGCTAAAAAACTCAGCGTGGTATATTTGTCCCAAGGTTGATCTGCCTCATTTAATTTTTTAATAAAACTTATGCTGCTATAAATTCGTCTTTTAGCAACCATCCTGTCTATTATTGTTGGTTGAAACTTATTTTCTGTTATATGGTGCTGTATATGACTTTATGATATAGGTAAACTTATAAAAAATTATCATTTTATAAACCAAAGAGAAAGAATACATAGACTATCAGTGCATTTATTACTATCTTCTATATTGTTATAGCGGTGCCAATTTAGTCATATCAAACTAGACACTGAAGTTGCCTATATCCTATGTATAGCATTAACATAATGGAGTTCTTTTATGATCACTGACTGCTTTAATTATCAATTTATAGGAACACAGGGTTGATGCTAATGGATTAAATTTTAAGAATTACCTGATGAAATATAGGTGATATTTACTCTCCATGAGCCTAACTTCACCTTGAGCCTCACACTGCTTTAGGATTAATTATAACAGGGCACAAGAAAATATACCCTTACTGATATTTGATTGCAAAGAGTATCAATGTTAAGAAATTGTAATCTACCATCTTCATTTATTATATATTAAAATTAGATTAGAACTCAAATTGAGACTTTATATAAAACTAGCCTACTTGAATATACACCAGTATTGTTAACTATCAACAGGTGAGAAGACATTTAATGTTTACTGAAGCTCAAAGGATCAAGCTATAGCTTTAATGCAAAAACATGCCCAACTTTTTTGCTAGAACTATAATATGAGATTTTACATTGGAGTTTAGCATATTTTTGACATGGTAGAGTAAACCCTCTACAGATAAGACCATAAAGCGTAATAAATCCATTGATGAAGAATTACAGAAAGAACTTGATATGCCCTTACAAACTGGAAGGATTATATCTTATGTAACCCCTAGGATTGTACCATAATTTATATACAATAAGGGTGTTACATACTAAGTGTTAATTGCTCAATATCATTAAAATTAATAATATCGCCAATTCTTAACCTTAAATTTGTGACCTTGATTGGTCAGGAGGAGAATATTTGCCAATTATATAAGTAATTAACTGGTATCATAAAAATGTTTTTAGAAAAATAATTGCTGCGCAATAATCCCATCTCATGGATTATTTTAATAACAGAAATGCTACAATGACTGCATAACGTACTGTAACTTTTTCAAAGAACTATAAGTTTAATCAATAGAAAATTTGGGCTAAGATGTCCTATCTATCTGAATGCTATAATTATGTTTTAAAATATTCTTCCCCCAAATATATCGCATTTGGAGGTATTAACTAAAAAAATTTCAAGCTTTACTAAATAATAAACCAAGAAAACTCCTTTTCTAATTCAAGAACTGATACCATGAGCCTTAATCACCACATAAGGAATATATCTTTAATAAAAAACTTGATTATAAGACGATATTAAACATTTAGAGAACAAATGAGATGTACATGTGTTTTTATATGTGGTAAGTTACCATTATAGATTAATTTTAGAATTCATGGATACCTTAGTCATTGCTTTTTACTGAGAAGTAAATTGGAATTAAGTTAACAAGCTGTTAAACTTATCAATAAACTAGTAAAACTTTGATAGAAATACTGATGCTTTTATTCTATTCAATTATCTTTTTATTACTCAGTCATAGGCTTTCCTCCCCGTTGTTATTAATGTTATTCTAAAAGATGAAATGGATGAAGAGTATCTTTTGCTTTCTGTATATGATCACTGGGTAAACTTGAAGAAGACAAACCATATATGAACGTGGATGTTTGCAATTGTATATGTATATACTGTCTAAACTATGTACAGTATATAATTGAAATACTACTGCCTATTCTTTGTTACGTTAGTTATAGAATCTCAAAGAACCTGAAGGACATATAGCGCTATAAGAGTTAAAGTTTTGAATATCCAACTATTATATAATACATTAAATAAAGCATCTCTTTAAGATGCAGATGGACCTTTCAGGTTTACTATATAGGCTTTTTATTTCTTTTTAGATAAACTATATAAAAAGGTTAATGTAATTATGAACCTAAACCAAAATTAGGGGTGGAAGGCGAGTCGGTAAGGGCGTACGGCTACCAACCTGAAGGTTGCGGGTTCGATTCCCGCCCTTCGCACATCGATCGGGGTGCCAGCCAAAGGAAGCTATTATTGGCAGTTAGTAGGTCTAATAACACGAAAACCTTACCCATGACGTAACCAGAAAAATTTGAGTCCCGATCCGGAGGTGGAAAAACTTCCTTCGACGGAGTTGACCCTGTTCAGGTTTCATGTCGTTTCTTTCTTTCGGTAATGCCTGTCCCCTGGTCGGCTTGCCTCGGTTGAATAAAACATAAACCAAAATTACAACTAAATAATCCTTTATCTATTTACAAGATATGAGATAATATTTCAGTACAAGACAGAATCGAGTGTTAAAGCAATGTAAACACTATGCCACTAATGATATTGTGATATCTAATAAGAACAATGATCTAGTGGGCATAAATAAATTTTTAAGATAATTAGGCAAAATGTATAGAGATTTTTGGGAATTAATGAGATTTTATATACAAGTTTACCAATGAGTGTAATGAGTGTCAAACTTATAGCCCATATAATCACTTGACCATTTCTCAACTTGTAAAACCCAACTACGCATGTCATAAAGTGACAAAAAAGTGTTCTAGTAATGATACCCACTAGTAAAATAAATGTTTAATGCATTAATTTAGCCTTTAGTCATTTGAAAGGAAGGGTTAAGGCTATATTTATTAAAGATATTAGTGCAGTACTTTCTGTTAGAACTATCATGAGCAAAAACATACATAGTTGTAGATGTATAAGTTTATATGAGAAAATAAACTATCTTCAACTCTAGAGCGATATATAGTTTTGATGCTATATTGAAATACATGGATTTCTTTTTGCTTACTTTACTATAAACTTGAAAACTTAAAAGGGAAGAAGGGACTTTGATAAATTTTCAAAAAAATCTATAGAAGTACCATCTTAATTATCTCTATATTTTAGCTTAACATAAAAAAATATTTTTATCCCATAGCTCTACAGGTTTTGACCCTTTTAACTATATATAATCAACAAATACCTTTACCTCATCTGTTGCAATTTATTTACTAAAAAAAAGTCATATTCTAGTTGTCCTTTTCAATAAGTTATGGATTCATCATCAATCTGACAAAAGCCTGCGGGGCAGCTTCATTTCAAAAGAACTTAAATTTGAAGTTATGATTTTTTAACTTTAGGAAAGCTGCACAGCTTTGCTGAATGAGAATTGGTAACATAATTATATTTATAATTTAGAAGAATTCATAATCTTATTGCTTTATGAAAAGCCATCTATAATATTAAGAACAGATGGCTCTAATTATATACACTACTAAGCATCTAAAAAAGTAAGATTCTTGAAATAGGTGCATATAAGGTATCCAGGTCTCTGATGCAAATATAAATCCTGCAATGATAAGATACCAAAATTGAGCCAAGTTACATAGGGATGTCTTTCAAACTTTAATGTTTTTTCTTTGGCCTTTGAGTTGATCCTTTTTCAAGCTAAGTCTTTATCAGATTTTATTGTGAGAAGAAAGTCAATCTCCCAATACAAAATTTTTTCCCATTGGGTTGACCACTGACCAACTATTACTAACTGACCAAACCATGGCTGATTTTGCAAAAAGTGATCTGATCTGGAATCATAGTAATAAAAATTGCTTGTACCACCCAATTACCAACCCACTAGTCATCTCATCATCCCTTTCTCGCTTAACTTTGTAATGGCTGTGGTCAGGATGCTATTTAGGGGTTTGGAGTTGTATAGAAAAGACACAAAAATTCTTTTAGTGTTTATAATGAATTGATACAATCCTCTGTGAGTAATTACTCACTTGCTTAATGTTTTATTGAGTCTCTTTGGATTTGGCTATTATTTTCTTCACTGTAAGATGCTTCTTTTAATAACTTTGTCACTAATTTGGTAAAAGCGATCATATATTAGCTTCCTAAACAAATTATAACATAGACTAGTTCAATATTTTTTCTGATAGTCTTTACATCTTTATGATTAATGGTGCTTGTGATGGTTGAAGTCTACCTCAGCATCACATTGCCCTGATCTTTGGTAAGACAGGGCAGGCTGTGTCTGTATGTATGGAGGAGGAGGGGGCATTGGTTATGGCAAGGACGCCTAAGGGGCTGGAGCTTGGAGTAGGCCAAGGAGCAAGATGGGCGTCCAAGTCAGAACAAAACGGAAAACGAGTAAGATGGGTAGTTTTGAGATTTGATTTGGATTTGAATCGAGAATGGAATGAAACGGGTGCTTGGGAGTTTCGCGGTTTGATTGGGATTTGAAATGGAACTGGTGCGGAACTGTTGAGGATTGGAACTGGTACAGAACCATTGAGTAAAGATTCTGCGATCCTGCTGTAAGGTTTACACCAAACATCATTCAAGTTGGCACCATAAGCTTATATTATATTTTATTTTAGCTTTTAGCATGTGTATATAGGGAAGGAACTGGAGCTGGAGGCTTCTCAGTTCTGTTTTCTATCAACTTGGTTAAATATTAAATAAAAGAACCTAAAATTAATATATTTATAATTTGGGTTTTTTTTAAAAATATTGCCTAACTGCAGCCATGTTTGGCTTAAATCAACAAGAATTGGACTTTGAGAGTGAGCTTGGGAGGGCTATTGCCTCCCTTTATACCTTGTCTTGGAGTCAAGGCATGTTGCTGGGGTTAAGTATACTTGCAACTGTTTTCCAGGGTTTGCTTGTCCAATCTTGTAGCGCGCGCACCAGGAGAGTAGTATCAGGAGTCCTGTCAGCCCTATGGTCTTTAACATGGATCCTGTTGCCCAACTCATTCGTGGCTCATTGGAAGGAGCCAGTGCGTTACATTAAACAGAAATCATTTACTTTCCTGTCATTGTGGTGGCAAGCAAAAGAGGTGCCAGAAGAAGTTGTGTTCTAATGTGGTATAACCATACTGCAACACTCTTGATGGTGATATTCTCCACCGCCTTTTTGCTTCATGAATTATACCAGGTTTTAAAGTGTGTGTCCTGGGATGGTGGGGAAAGTGGTAGGGCCTGGGAAGGACAAAGGAAGAATTCCCACGGTTTTAAAATTGGAAGACTTGGAACTGATCCACCAGACTTTTAGCTGGGTTCAGTTTCAGGGATGTTTGACAAAGGCAGCGGGTGGAGAGGATTCGTTTGCCTTGCAGTTAAGTCAGGTTCTGTTGGCACTTCCAGTAAAGCAGTCAAACTGGGTGCGAGAACTTTTAGAAGAGCAGTCAGGGTTACCTGTATCGGTGGAGGAATGTCTGGATTAGATTGACCGTGCAGCATGTCCAGATGAGGTGCAGGATTCAGCCTGGGCGGCGTTACTGCAGTGTGGTCAAAGGAAGAAGTCAGTGGAGGAGTATGGCCAGATGTTCCGCGCATTGGCAAGAGCAGCAAAGGCCCCTGAGTCTCAGCTTCCACGCATGTTTTGCCAAAACTTGCAAGCTGATTTATTATTGGCAATGGCGGCGGTGAAACCTGCAGCGACATTGGAGGAAGAGGTGGGTTTAGCCTTGCAGGTAGAGCGACAGTTGAGTTTGGTACGGTCCCGTCAGGAATTTGTGCAACCCCCAGGGGATTCTGAGGACAGAGTGGTGGAAGAAGGGCAGGTTCAGAGCCCATACATGGTTCTAAGGGGTTTAGCTATGTGAGGAAGGAAAGAAGAGTCAAGGAAATCCTGAGGGTATGGTTGAGGTGCGGGAGACAGTGATTCCCATCGAGATTACCACTCAGGATCCTGAGGCTCAGAATAAGAAGGCTCCTTATAATTTTCGCAAGAAGCTGGTGAATCTGGTGCCTCAAAATAAACCGCTTACTTCATCTTATCCTTATCTGGTTTTGCCCATCAATGTGCTTGTGGGGGATGAAGGAAGGGATTGCGGTGAAGTTCTAGCTTTGATTGACACCGGAGCCGGGGAAAACTATGTTGAGGAGAAGTGGGCAAGAAGCCACGGATTGTCATTACAGAAGGATGGATGGGTGACGTTGGCAGACGCCTCCAAAAAAAACGGCGGTATGGCGAGTGCAGGCCAAGGTCCTGTTGAGGCAAGGCCTGGAGGTATTCAGGGAGGAGTTTCACGCCGTAGCTCACCTGCCACATTCAGTGGTGCTGGGGATGAGATGGTGGCACCATTTCTGCCCACAGTTTGATATGAAGAGAGAGAGGGTTCTGTTGTCGCCTAGAGGTCAGGGGACGTGTGAATGGACGTTTCAGTCCCAAGATTCGTTGGTGAAGCACATGGGTGGAATCACCTCAAGTGTGTCAGTGGAAGGATTGCTGAGGGAGTATCAGGATTTTGCGGAGGTGTTTGAGCCTAAAGGTGATGCGCCTTTTTCGCCTACAAGGGATTTTGCATTTGGATTCCGGTTCAAGGAAGGCTCTGAGTTACCAAAGGGCTGTCCAGTCTATCCGTTGAATCCACGGGCCTGAGAGGCATTGGAGGATTATGTCCATAAGATGCTGGATATGGGTTTGATTGTGCCTTCCAAGTCTCTGGTGGTTTCGCCAGTCCTGTTGGTTCCCAAGTCAGGGGGGGAGTTACATCCTTGTGTTGATTTCTGACGCCTTAATGAGGTGATGGAACCTGACCCCTATCCAATGCCACTCATGGAGAACATTCTGCCCATGATCTCCGGATGTGGGGTGTTCACCAAATTGGATTTGGTGGACGCTTTCAATCAAATTCCTGTTCGCCCTGAGCACCAGCGGTATATGGCATTCAAATGTCATCTGGGAAACTTCGAGTACAGGGTTATGCCATTTGGGCTATGCAATGCCCCTGCAGTTTTCCAGCGCATGATTGATCATGTATTGGGGGACTTAGTGGGTAGGTGTTGTGTTGCTTATATGGATGACATCCTGGTGTTTTCCAGATCGGCACAGGACCATGTGAGGGATGTGAGAAGTGTGTTGGAGGTGGTTAGGAACGCGGGCTTGGAGTTGAAGCCATCCAAGTGCGAGTTCAATAAGGAATTGGTGTCTTTCCTAGGGAACGTGGTCCTCCAAGAAGGGATAGCGATCTGTCCTGATAAGTTGCGGGCGGTGCGGGAATGGAAGGCTCCTGGGAATAGGACTGAAGTGTGAAGTTTTTTGGGGGGTGGTAAATTTTGTGCGGAGGTTTTCAGGGATCAGGCCCTATGGGCTGTGCCGTTGACAGCAAGACTGACGGGGACGTGCCATCTGTTTGGGGGAGGCTGAGGATAGGGCATTTCAGCAAGTGAAGACGAGTCTGCTGACAGCCCCAGTTCTGGCACACCCTGACCCAAACAAACCATTCGTGGTAGAGACTTAAGCGTCAAATTTTGCACTTGAGCCGTGTTGTTGCAGGAGGGTAAGGATGGGGCTGAACATCCTGTCTGTTACTTCAGTTGGAAGATGGCACCAGCTGAAACCAACTATCCAGTTTACAATAAGGAACTTTTGGCAATAGTTGCAGCTTTAGGGGGAGTGGCACCACCTATTGTATGCCAGGGCACCTCCAGTTGTCATCTGAATGGACCATCAAGCCTTAGAATACTATAAGTCCCCACGCCTGATGAACCAGAGGCAGGCCCGGTGGCACTTAGAGTTGGTTCAATATGACCTGCGGATTGAATACAAGCTGGGAAAACAAAAATATCTTGCCAGATTTATTGAGTCGTGAGTTCTTGACTGATGTTTTCCGATGAGGAGTTGAGGAAGTTCAATACAGCCACTATGTTGCCACAGAACCTGTTTGCAACGATCCAGGGCTGGAGAGAAGGATGGCAGGAAGAATCCGGACTGCACAGCAAAGATGTGAGCTGGGCCAACGGATAAGAGAAGAGACAGGAGAAGGTGAGGCAAGCAGGGGGCATGGGGATTCTCTAGTTTGGGGTGGTATCATACGCCATGAGGGAAGGATTTGGGTCCCTGTGAAGAGTCTGCAACAAGAGGTAATGGCAGCTAATCACGACCATCCTCTGGCAGGTCATCCTGGTCAAGAGAAGACGTTAGATCTTGTTCGCCATCACTATTCGTGGAGAGGTGTGGCGGTGCGGAAGTGGTTTCGCGTTGTGTGGTTTGCACCAGGGCAAAGGCCCAACGGGTGGCACTGGGGGGGGAACAGCTGCTTCCAAATTCTTTCTAGGCCATGGTCCTCAGTGAGTGTGGACTTCATCACAGGACTGCCCAAATCACAGGGGATGGATGCCTTGATGTGGTGGTGGATCGCCTGACTAAATATGCAGAGTTTTTCCCTTGTTGGTCAACCATTTCTGCAAAGGTGGCAGGCAGATTTTGTAAATGAGGTTTTCCAGACATGGGGTGCCTGAAGAGATTGTGTCAGATCGTGGTCCACAATTTACATCTAAATTTTGGCTCCACATGTTGGGGAATCTAAAGATCAAGGCTTGCCATTCGTCAGCATACCATCCTCAGTCAGATGGACAAACTGAGAGAGTAAATCAGATATTGGAGCAATATTTGAGGTGCTATGTCTCAGGGCGGCAGGATGACTGGGTATATTGGGTGAAGCTGGCTCAATTTTCTTATAACATTCATAAGCATTCATCCACGGGTATGACCCCATTTTTTTGCAAATCACGGCCAACACCCAGAGGGTATGGGGCCCAGGGGAGCAAGGTCAGAATCCAGCGGCAGATGAGCTGTCACAGATACCGGGACACCCTGGAGCTCCTGAAGAAGAATTTGGTGGTGGCGGTCGCAGCTCAGAAGAGAAGGCGGACTGGCATAGATCTGAAGGTAGAGCTTTCAAGAGAGGTGATTGGGTCTTGGTGAATGCTCAGAACTATGCCTTGCCTGTAAGGAGCTGAAATTGGGCTGGTAAATTGGGCCCATATCAGGTAGTGAGGGTGGTGAACGAGGTGGCATTTGAGCTGAAGCTACCAGAAGGGTCAAGAGCCCATCCGGTGTTACATGTATCGCAGCTCAAGCCATTCTTTGCCTAGCCACCTGAAAGGGCTTCTCCTTTATTTCCAGCTGGAGGAGGAGCCGAAGAGTATGAAGTTGAGGAGATTCTTGACACCAAAGTGGTGCGAGGACGTCATCATTCTTGGTACGTTGGGTGGGTCATCCTATTGAGGAGTCCACATGGCAGTCAGCTAGGGATTGTGCCCGATGTCCACACAAAATCCAAGAGTTCTTCCTGTTTAGGGGGGTGATGTGACGGTTGAGGTCTATCCTCAGCATCACATTGCCCTGATCTTTGGTAAGACAGGGCAGGCTGTGTCTGTATGTATGGAGGAGTTGGTTCTGGCAAGGACGCCTAAGGGGCCGGAGCTTGGAGTAGGCCAAGGAGCAAGATGGGCGTCCAAGTCAGAACAAAACGGAAAACGAGTAAGATGGGTAGTTTCGAGATTCGATTTGGATTCAAATCAAGAATGGAATGAAATGGGTGCTTGGGAGTTTCGCGGTTTGATTGGGATTCGAAATGGAACTGGTGCGGAACTGTTGAGGATTGGAACTGGTACAGAACCATTGAGTAAAGATTCTGCGATCCTGCTGTAAGGTTCACACCAAACATCATTCAAGTTGGCACCATAAGCTTATATTATATTTTATTTTAGCTTTTAGCATGTGTATATAGGGAAGGAACTGGGAGCTGGAGGCTTCTCAGTTCTGTTTTCTATCAACTTGGTTAAATATTAAATAAAAGAACCTAAAATTCATATATTTATAATTTGGGTTTATTTTAAAAATATTGCCTAACTGCAGCCATGTTTGGCTTAAATCAACAAGAATTGGACTTTGAGAGTGAGCTTGGGAGGGCTATTGCCTCCCTTTATACCTTGTCTTAGAGTCAAGGCATGTTGCTGGGGTTAAGTATACTTGCAACTGTTTTCAGGGGGTGCTTGTCCAATCTTGTAGCGCGCGCACCAGGAGAGTAGTATCAGGAGTCCTGTCAGCCCTATGGTCTTTAACATGGATCCTGTTGCCCAACTCATTCGTGGCTCATTGGAAGGAGCCAGTGCGTTACAGTGCTATTCCCAAGAAGCCTGATAGTCAATAGTTGAAGCTGTATAAGATGGATGACAAACATACTTTTAAAGAGCGCAAAGTCACCTCTTATGTCCTGTTAGCTTGAGTTTCCATCCTATAGTAAGAGGCGGAGAGATTTATTGAAGTCAAGTACTAAAATGAGATGATGAAATAAGGACATAACTTTATTATACTATAGAATAGGGGTTTCATATGTTGCATTTAAAAATAAACCCCAGAAGGAAAGAATTTATAAAAATTATGATGAAGGGAATCTGATTGGAAGGCTCTTGGTCAGGAGATGCATTATGGATGGTATAATGCCTTTATAGCATATATTTAATAGGGTTACAATAATTATTGAATGTACTCAGTCAGATGAGACTTAGTATTGTTTAGATTGATTGCTGGGAAGATTTTGATTCTTACCCTTTTTTGAATTGTTTTAATTTACTCCTTGAGTGCCATCTTGAGTATTAGTCGCCTAACCTTTTATGATCCTTCATTTCAATTAGGAAGGATTTCGTCTTGGGGTATTTTTAGGCTCATTTGGTCTGATGAATTTTTCCAAAGTTGATTTGATCCATACCAATTAGCATTTTTTCAGGTTGGTTTATCAAGGTAACTCCTTTAACCCCCTTCTCAGATCAAAGCTTCAATCTGGTTGTGGGAGTTGTGTGGTCAATATTCTTCCCATCATGCCCATTATCCTGATATCTGACACACACACACACACACACACACACACACACACACACACACACACACACACACACACACACACACACACACACACACACACACACACACACACACACACACACACACACACACACACACACACACACACACACACACACACACACACACACACACACACACACATGACCCCTTTAAGAATATTGACAGAGGAGTATTAGTGCAAGATTAAGCTATGTATGCAGTTGATAGTTACTCCAGTTTCAAGAGACTTGATTGAGTACTCATCTCCACGCTTATAAGCTATAGCATATGGCCCATCACATATGGAATAAAATTTTCCTCCTCAGGGTGCTATTTGATTGTGGTAATACAGGACTAAGTCCAAAATCTCAAAGGCGGGTAAAGGTTGGTAAATTGCATTTGCTGCTTGACCTTCTTTTGTAACCATCTTTGCTAAATTTTTCATTGCTTCTGATTAAAGTTGTATAAGCTTATAGGATAATCCTATTAGTGTTTTATAAGAATCTTTAGCATTATCATTTGTAAATTCATGAACTTATTAGGCTGGTATTCCAGGTTCTCTTCCATATAAGGCCTTGAAAGAATACATTTTGATAATTTGATGGAAACTTATTCTGTAAACCATCAACGCAACTGGGAGATATTGGTATCAGTGAAATGGAACATTAGTGGACATCTTGTGTAATATTGAGATCAACGTCCCATTCACTATTTCTACATTCCCATTAGTTGATGGGTTGTAAGGCACTGAGTATATTTTTTGAGTTTCTCATGCTTGTGACTAAACCCTCACAACTCTTGACATAAATTCTTACCATTATCTAATAGAAGTACCATCAGGCAGCCATGCCTAG
Source organism: Massospora cicadina (assembly GCA_022478985.1). Classification (NCBI taxonomy): domain Eukaryota; kingdom Fungi; phylum Entomophthoromycota; class Entomophthoromycetes; order Entomophthorales; family Entomophthoraceae; genus Massospora; species Massospora cicadina. The sequence continues at coordinate 102,871 of JAKSZP010008137.1, read as the reverse complement.
TAGTTATATTTTGAGATAAAAAATTTAGCAGTAGCTTTAGCAGTCTGTGTGGTAATGGCATTTGCTTTTTACCATTTTGTAAAATGATGATCCTTATAAGGATATATTGATTCCCTTCTGTAGATTCAGGTAATGGACCTATGACGTTTTAACTAATGGTATGAAACAGCTGCTAAGGGGTCATTTGCTGATACTTGTACTTGGCCTTATTCAGTGTCAGCTTTTTACAGGTGATGTAAGCTTCTAAGAACGCCACTGCATAGTCCAGTATTCCTTCTCAATTGCAGCACTACTTGATTTACTTGAAGTTTTTTTAGTACTAGATGGTCCCAATTATTCTAAGTTTTCCTGGCTCCTACATGTCCTAAGGTATTGTGGGCTTCAATTATAATTAATATTCATTCCAAAGGCCACAATTAAGGTATCCAGTCGATTAATTTTCTTGTAAATTAGTCTGTTGAAAACCTTTGTAACTCAAGCGTGTCATTATAGCATCTTTTTATATGGATAGTTTTCGTCCTGCCAAGAGTCTGGCTTCATGAGTAGGTCAAAATCGTTTAGATTTGCTATTGTCTAGATATAGTAGGGGCAATCTGGTCAGTCCATCTATGTTCATAATCTTTTTTACAGCTCAATGGACAATATTAATGTCATAATGCTGAAGCTTATAATCCCAGTTGAATAACCTTCATGTAAGATCTTTCATGTTTTGAAGCCACTCTAGAGAAGCATGGTAAGTAGCAACTGTAAAGTTTGTACCATAAAAGAAGGGCATGAAATTTATTATAGCCAGGAGAACAGCTAAACACTCTTTCTCCATGACACTATAATCTCGCTCAGCCTTTGAGAAGAGTTTTTTATAATAGGAAACCGGGTGTTCAATGCCTTCAACATATAATTAAGAGAGGATGGCGCTTATAGCTAAGTCAGAGGTGTCAGTAAATAAGTTGAATGGTTTTCCATGATCTGGGAGTCAATGGATCAGTCTTCTCTTCAACAAACTCTTTTTTTAGTACTAGATGGTACTTCAACAAACTCTTAATTGACTCAAATGCAGTTATTTCTTCCACTCACCATATAGAATTTATTTTTGGCAAGCAAAAGGACAAGAGGTTCAGCGAGTTGTGCGAAATTAGGGATAAATTTATGGTATTATCCCATAATTCCTAGGAATACATGTATCTCTCAAAGGCTTTCTGGTTCAGGCAACTTAGAGATTGCTTCAACCTTATTGTACAAGGGTTAAATTCCTTTTCACAAGATGGCGTGTCCTAAAAATTCCAGTCCTGCTGGAAGAAGGTGATTTTTGTAGGTTTTAATTTGATGTGGTTCTCCCTCAGTTGTTGGAAAACTGATTTAAGGTTGTCCAGATGATTGTTAAATGTTTTGGTAACATTTTAATGCCATCTAGGTATACAATCACATAGCTGAGTTTAAGATCTTGCATGGTATGATCCAACACCTGTTGGTATGAGGCAGGAGCATTTCATAATCCCTGAGGGAGCTGGGGTAGGTTGGAATCATCCTTCAATGCATATCAACGCGCATTTTTCTTGGTCTTCAGGCGAAAGATCCAACTAACAGTAACTGCTGGTGAGGTCCATTGTGGAGAAGAAGTTTAAGCCAGAGAGTCAAACCAGAGCATCATCTATTCGTAGAATTGATAGCTATCCTTCTCAGTGAGGCTGTTTAGCTTCCTATAATTCATCACTAATATGTACCGCCATTTTTTTCTTTACAAGTAACAGTGGGGACGACCATGGACTCTAAGAGGGCACAAATAAGCTGGCATCTATTAATTGCTTGAGCTCAGTCTTTGTGTATTACTTTTCTACTTTCAACTTCCTATATGATTTTGATTGAATAGGGGTTGAATCTCCAACGTCAAAACTATGTGTCCAGTCTTTCATGCGATCATAGTTGATATCTGAAGTAGAAAAAACATCCTGATAGTCTTCATGTAGTTGGTGCACTTTCTCAATTTCCTCTTATTTTAAATTATTTAATTGGACTTGAGGGATAGTGAAAATTAAGTTTTTAGTGGGTAGGCCAAAATCAAGGTGAGTACAATAAAATGTGCCTTGTTAATTTCATCAATGGGAAGTAATAGACTTTTCTTATCTCTTGATGTTTCTTGACTAATTTATTTTTGTTAGTTAAATGCACTAGTATTAAATCAATAGGACGCTGATAATATGGATTGAGGACTCCTGGTAAGGCTCTTGGTTTAAAACTACTTACTCTATCAACACTAATAATGTGTAGCAAGCAGTTTGGGGATATATTCAGGGCTATGTTTGAGGAAACCACTCTTTGTTCTCTGGGTTTGATTTTTACTTCTCAGTGGCATAAAAAGGTATGCACTCTGCTGCATCTACTGAGTTGGGTAGCTTTTTTATGTTTCTTCCAGAGGTAGAATATTGCAAAGTTAAAGAAGAAACAAGGTACACAACCAGACATGAGTAGACCTTCTTGCTGGAGTTTTTATTCTCCAGTACAATAGGAACTTCATAGTTGAGTAGTGATAAGTATCCTTATTTCATATCGACAATTCTTTTGAATTCTATCATAAAGTGTGTCCTGATGTGTATGTCATATTGAATGCTGTCTAGGGCAACTTCAGGAGCTGAAAAAACTAATTTGTAAACACGGATTGGCATAGATGAATATGCACCTATCGCCTTGGTGTCGTTTGGACTGGTGGTGCTATATTCTTGAGTGTAATTAAGGTCTGGTGCAAGCAGAGTTTCTTTATTAATCAGGATGAAACACCTTTGATGGGTAATCTTATATCCAAGATAGCCATGGCTCGGAACTTCTGAATCACCACTTCCACTTTAGTAATGGTTCCTCCAAACTTCAATGGAAAGGGCCAACACCTTCTTTTAGGTGGAACTTTGCATTGATATTTCAGGCAGTCTAATGATACTTTTTCTTGATCTCCAGTAGACTATGAATGCTTCAAATGGGTCAGATCAACAGGGCAAGGTACTGATCAGCATCTCTGGCTTTATCAATTATTCTGGGGCACCTGATAACCTGACTGAAGCAAGTGCCTTCAGGTACTGGGCGTCATCCATATTTTCAGCGTTCAAATGATCTGTGATGGTGAGATCATCAGGTGAATCTAAAATGTAATAATCTGTATCCACATGACCCCATTAATAGTCAACATTGGGTTACATATGCACGTAAGATAAGAAGTTGGCAACATTTTGCTTTCAAGTACTTTGGGTCAGTTGGCTTTAGAGATAACTGAACCTTACTTGACCTTCCTTTTCCCCGCTTGGCAAGAGCGTGGTTCCCCACTAAAACGCATATCTTTGGTATGGTTGTTCCTTTTACAGTAGTTGTATTTTGGCTTCTCCTCCCTCTTTGCCTTCGATTCCTCCACAGTATACACTATAAGGTTTGTGGAGGCCTTTTGGGAGGTTTCTGGCTTGTGTATATCGACTACATTCATTATGGCTTCTTTTAGTTTACAAAAAATGGAGCTTCATTTGACAGATGTGACGTGCATGGCTAAATCAGGGTTACTATGTAAACTAGCAATAATGGCAGCTATGGCATCGTCCAAAGTAAGTATTTTTAAGGTCACCAGCGTTTGGGCCTCTATATAAATCAATTGGCGTTTTCAGCGAGGGCTTTATTATGGCATGACGCAATTCTCATGATGACATGTTTCTTCATACTCAGGCTCTGCTTAGACCCAAATTCATTTGTTATAAGCTTCCTTCAGCTCTTTAGGTATTCAGATCATCCATATGAAGTACCATAACCACTTGAGCCATACAGCTTAAACAAGATCAAATTATGCTTACCATTTGATGATTGGTTGCACCTTCCATCTCAGCTTCATAGACATAAAGGAAAGATGTATACTACCTTCGCCAGGTGTAAACTCATCCTTGAATGTAAGCTTAAAGGAAGTGGCTTCCGATTCTGTAATGACATGTGCTCAAGGAGCTTCAGATTCAGTGGTTTCAGTTCTTATGTCGCTATGTTTAACTTGATGCTAAAGTCAACGAATTTGATACTGTAGATGATTTAGATGTTGCTCCATTTCCTACAGGATTTTCTTGGCGTAACATACAGCAATTTAATTTTTATCTTGGGAATGACTTTATCATTCTCCAAGTTCTTAACGCGGATGTCCAGCTCATGAATTTGTTGGCGAGCAGATGTGTAGTATATTCACAAAACTTGCTATCATCCTCTGATAATCCAGTGCTGATTCAAGTCCTCTTTCATCTCATTACATTCAGTGCTATAATGCTTGTCAGGCTTGGCTTTCAGCTCTTATGTAAGTGTAATCCAGCGTTTCAAAGCTTCATTGAGGTGATGGTAGTCTTGATTAATGGCCTCTCAACTGGGGGATTTGCCTCTCATATCGCTCTTCAACTTGTTAAGTCAATCAGTAATGGAAAGAATAGATGACTGAGTTGCACGGTTTGTTATATCCAGTTCAGTATGGGCTACTTGAGTTCTGTTATTTTGTGACACTGATGAAGCCTTGGAGGTTTGATGAGCCTCAGCTCTTGAATCGTTGTAGGGCTTTCTCTAGCCAGGCCTCAAGGATGGAGATCTATCTTTCATCCTGATGACGGCTAGTAGAAGATTGGGCGGCCATCTCAGCATGGGTTTTAATATCTTGTCTTCAGAGCACTTTGACAAAGGCATCAAGTAATCACTTGGTATTTTTGTTTACTATGAAATGTCCTTTTAGAGAAGCAGCATAGCTTTCTCCACATACTTGATGAACCAGAAACAATAGCCTCCATTTGATATGGAGCTTTTTAATTTAGGTCCAGTTTACTTTGATTAAAGGCAGATGTCTCCTACATTCTTTGTGCTAAATTATATACTTGCTTATAGGCCATCTGTAAGGCCCTTCAGTATTAATACAATAATGGAGTTCCTCATTATGGACTCCTAGTAAATGCATGATATGATAAAGCGCAGGGTGTAGAATCACACAATATATCAAGATAGATTTTCACTTGATCTATAACTCTTGGAAAGCACTGGATTTATACAGATTTATGAGAGTCCTGTCCATGGTGAATGCCCTTTTGTGGCTGTCTCTTTATCCGGGTTAATGACTCCACAAAGTAACCCTTGGATTCTTTTAAGGAAGTCCAGGTTAGACGATGAGACTTAGGAATCTTCATAGGATTTTTCTTAAAGTTTTTAAATGTAATGATGGGTGAACTTCTCATCCAATCATCATCTTCACCATTTCCATTGAGCACCCAATGGGTGACACTATCAATTAAATCATCTTCCATGGTGCAATAAATTAGTTGCAGGTATCATTAAGCATCAGCGTGCCCCCTGTAGTAAGCACCATCCTGTTAGGCTTCCATTTTTTGAGCTCAATGATGCTATGCTCAAGAAGCCTGATAGTCAATACTTGATGACTCTAAGGCCCATGACAAGTATATTTTTTTTAGGGTGCCAAGTCAACGCTTATGTCTTGTTAGCTAGAGTATTAATCCCATGGTAAGTATGGAGAGATGGATTTATTGAAGTCAAGTACCAAAACAAGATCTAGAAATAATAATGTAGCTTTATTGTAGTATAGAATAGGGGTTTTTCTATGTCGTATCTAACAACATAAGCCCAAAAGGAAAAGGATTAATACAAAAATAATGGTGAAGGGAATCTGGAAGGAAGGCTCTTGGTCAGGAGATGCATTATGGATGGTATAATGCCTTTATAGCATATATTTAATAGGGTTATAATAATTATTGAATGTACCAAGTCAGATGAGACTTAGCATTGTTTAGATTGATTGCTGGTAAGATTTTGATTCTTACCCTTTTTTGAATTGTTTCAATTTACTCCTTGATTGTCTTCTTGAGTATCAGTCGCCTAACCTTTTAATGATCCTTCATTTCAATTAGGCAGAAATTTCTTCTAGGTTTTTTTAGGCTCATTTGGTCTGATGATTTTTCCAAGGTTGATTTGATCCATACCAGTTAGCATTTTTTCAGGTTGGTTTATCAAGGTAACTCTTTTAACCCCCTTCTCATATCAAAGCTTCATTCTGGTTGTGGGAGTTGTGTAATCAAATTCTTTCCATAATGCCCACGATTCTGATATATAGCCCTTATGAAACTCAATCTTCACAATGTTTTTCTTTGCATATATTTTTAAAGATAATTTCAAGGCTAGTTACTGGCGATGCTTCACTAAACTGATCCCAAATTATTATGAAGAAATTTTTCACTTAACAAGATAAAGTGAAATTTGAGGGCATATCAAAGAATCTGTAAAATAGACTAGTCTATTTTAAGTAAAATTTAAGTGTTTCTATATTTTAATATTATATGTATCTACTATAAAGGGATTGGTTTATGGTCAGTATTTTTGTTCATCAGAAGCTTCGCTTCAATAGCTTTTTTATTCAGCTTTTCTGTGGAGTCTTTTTGATTAAACTTTTTAATGTGCAAGCTTTGTCTCATATTGGATTTCGTCTGACCATAATTTTAGCTATCTACTTGTTCTTTTCATCTTCATATTCAGGTGTGGAGTTTTTAGTGTTTTTAAACGCTATTGCCTTTTCCAAATCAAATTCATGATATAAGTTGTGCCGCCAACTTGAGGCGTCTAAATCCAACGTCTTATTTTTCTTTTTTTATTTGATGGTCACCCAATTTTTGTATAGTTACAAGTTGGATGGTGGTGCTAAAGCAGGGAAACTTGACTCAAACGGAATATCTGTAGTACAGATGTCATTAATGGTATCAGTTTAAGTCTAGCCATCTTCAGCAGATATAAAGCTAATATATTCCCAGGGTTTTAAATCAATTGATTAGTATCATCAATGACTTTCAAATTGATTATGGTCATCAAATAATGGTCATTAATGATGGTATAGTTTATTTTGGTCGCCAGTGACTATAATTAAGGACTCCGATTTTAGTCCTCACTAGCTGATATAATTTCATTAGATTCATCATATAAATTGGTGATAATAAAAGAGATCCTTAAGGGTCAAGGAATTACCACCTGACCTACTCATGAATTCATCCAAAACCCCACTTTGAAAGCTTCCCAACTTTTAAAAACTAGTTCTGGAAGCTATAGGACTATATGGTCACGAGTTTCTAGTCAACAGAAAATTATTAGGAGCCAAAAATCAGCCCTCAATCCAGAAGAACTAATAATATTCTTATTGTGGAGGACCTAGACGTTCTAATTGTTGTAAGGTTCTCATGTAATTTATAATTATTGGCCAATTTTAACCTAATGAAAGATTTTGATTATAGCCATCATTAAGTTGCATACTTTAGTTACTTTTATTGGTAAATTCATGACATTGTAGTGCTAAGCTGTTCCTACAATATTGGGATAAATTCAAATCTCAAAAAATTATAACCCTAAGATCTGTGAAAGCAAAAACCTCAGCTCCACAGTAACCCAGAGACAAAAGTCTCTAATCAAACCAGTGTTTACTTGAGTGCACGTGCTATATACTAAGATGGTACATGCAGTATATTGTAAGCAATGTTCCTACTATGTTTTATAATGCGCATATATGCGTAAATGTACTTTTAATTTATGTTAGTTATATTAGCCATTTAAAGATTGGCTGAGAAGAAACATCAACATTGATCATCCTATTTGTCCTGTCACTTTATATGATTTGTAATTAATCAACCTGTATATAAGCTGGCAATAAGATTCCAAAATGTTAATGCTAATATCTGTAGATTAGCTAAGCATATTAATTATATAAAACCTTATAATAATAAAAGGAAACTTTACTTCTTACTCTTATAATTTATTATTTAGGCAAAAGTTTAAATGAACACAGCATATATATATAAGTGGCCCTATAGTATAGGTAATTTTAAAAAAGCTATGATTTTGATGCCCTTCATCTAATTCTGTTCTAATAAATAAAAAAACTGGTTTGTGAAAAAACATCAATCATCCAGACAGCAGGTGACCCTAAAACCTTGAAATTAGAACATAGTTTACTTAACAATGAACTCTTTTAAGTAAATTATTCTTTTTTAAAACTTAACTTTTTTCCTTTTTAGAAAGGTATATGTGGATACATTTAGGCAACCCTGTCTTTTGGTTAAAAACATACAGAATAAAATTTCATTTCAGTTAATTAAAGTGTTTCCTATATTATGAAAAAAATATGAGTATCAGTCATAATACTACACATATCCTGTATAAGAGAAACGCATTTTTATCTACAACCAATATTCTATAGGCCATACCATAACGTGAAAAAACATACACTAACCTTATGTTTTTTATGATAGTATATGTAGCAGCTGGATATTTTTTGTTCACTGTTGGGCTGCAAGTGTTAAATGAGGTTTGAGTCAAATAAAGTCAAAGTCAAACCCCATCTCTCATTAGACAAATTAATTGATGGTGACGACTACACAAAGTTTTTGCCTTGAAAAGCATTAGAAAAAGGGAAGGTACTGCTTATGCCACAAAGATTCAAAAATTCAAAAGTTTTTGCCTTAAAATTCAGTAATTCAACAATTTACAAAAGTAAGTTATCCCACTATCCTCACACCCAGAAAAATGGAAGATCATGATCATTAGTCTCCATGAGATCTCTCAATATGTGATTCCATACATTTCCCTATAAACAAAGAAAGTTAAAAATAAAGCAAGGAATGATTAAAATAACTATTGATTTGAGTTCCTTATATTAAGAAACGTATTTAAGGTTATTCAGAAGGCCTTGGTCATCCTGATGGTTCTGGTCCCCTTGCTTTACTTTTATCAAGAAATAACACGTTCAATTCTGAGCAGCTTTAAAGTTTGTTACCCATTTTACCCGTCTCTGTTGCAGTGCTGAAAAAACTGGTGCTCCCTACCAGGACTTCCAAGTTTCTGAAGAAAAGTATAGATATAAAAATATGGACAATAATGACAGCCTAGAAAACTCTCAAGTTAATGGGGAATTAGAATTAATTGATGGATAAGCAATGCTCACTCTGAAGTGGATGTCCTTATCTCATCTTCACTTGCACTTGAAACTAAGTATAAGGAGAATTACTCTTTGTGAATGATATTGAATAAAGACAAGAATCTTCAACATAAGACTGATTCTTCACATTTTACTTTATAAAATATCTATTACTGAAGGATGGTCCATCCGGGTAGAGTTTACGCTGTCACTTCTACTATGGTAGATCTATACCTGACCTCTACTTTGCCAGCAACTGAAGTCAGTATTAAGGTCAATCAATATCTCTGAAAAATTATGCACTCCACCCTGCAGAAAATTGGAAGGCTGGAACGTGAATCTCAAACTTGAGTTTTCCAAATCATTTACCATGTTATGCAAATTTTAGGCCTAAACCACCAATAGGTGCTGAGACAGTTAAAATTAATCTAGTAACTTCTTTTACACATCTATGACTTCTACCAGTCTGCCTACTTTTTTGTTTTGGAAAGTCAAATTTTTATACTCAAGAGTTGGCGGTTTATCAATGAAGATAATTAAGGATGACTTGGTTTATGAGGACTATTGCTTACCTGCAAAACCAACTCACTAATCAAGTACATGCTTTTTTGTTTTAGGCTCATCATCAAATCAGATTAAGACCTTATATCTCCTGGATTGCATCATAGAATTTCAGCTCAATGGGTATGGTGTTTTATAAATCTAAGGAAGCTTTAAGAAAGGCATCACCTGGTAGTTAAGACCCTACTGTCACGGAAGTACCACGCAGTTATCAAGTGCCTCTTAGGCTCAAGGGCCTTCTGGGATACATAAACCACAAGGAGACTGAGTACCGCCTGACCCCCAAATCAACTTGTCCTCAAGGTTTTCAAGAAGATACTGGGTCTCCTGGTTCTGATAGACCCTTGGGCTTACTGTCCTGTTGTATTGTAACTAATAAACAAAACCCCCTGATTACAAATAAATGACATTAGCGGGTCTCATAATTTAAACAATATTTTTTGCTGTATCATAAAGTTTTGTAATAGATTGCTAGTTGACCACTTTATCCTAACCACACCATTAAACCATAACGGAAGGGCTTACCAACATTAGCATTTTTCTTGACTATATGGCGCCAAATTGGACCAAATTGATTAATAACTTGTTCAACTTACCTAAGGTTGAAACCATCAAGGCTGAGCAACTATCTACTAAAAACCTTTATAAAAGCTCAGAAGTTGGAACTGCAGGGGCTTAAAGAACAGCTTGCAAAGAAGGCTTTTCCACCACAGTAATGAGTCAATGGGCCAGTTAAAAAATGGTGTGAACAACTTAAAACCCCAGAATAATCAAAGTGCACCCACTTAATATGTCATCAAGTCTTTGGTCTCTGCCTCAAATTTTGTGACAGGAATATGTTTTATCTACTCTGTCACTACTAACTTTACCTTCTTTTAAGAAATTATGTATCCTATTTAAGGTAGAGTTTGTTCCTTCTTTTATGTCTATAAGTGTGCCATGTAAGAGGCAACTAATATAAAAAAGAAAACCATTTCTGATTTGCTTAACTTGCATTACTAAAAAGGTATCCCTATTTAAATTTGTCAAACTTGGAGCCAGATAAAGGCTTCTTTGATAAAAGAATCTGGGAGTGATCAGTCCTTCCTCTCAGAAACAGGTCTTTATAGGACCTGAAGTTAAGTGTGAATATTTTTTTAAAAGAAATTTGAAATCAGTTTTACTACAAAGTCTAAACCCTGATGGGATTTGACTGCATTTTATTGGATGAAGAAATCACTGGTGCTATATCAGCTTAACTACTCGCACAGATTTACAGCTTCATATTAGTAGCATTAAGAGAAATTTACCAAACATTGTGTAAATCAAAGAGGTCCTTGTCAAGATCACAGCCAGCTTACTACAACAAGCAACTAATTTTATTTTTACTATTAACAGAATTCCCTAGATTTATGATCTATACTAGGAGGGAGGAATTAAAAAGAACCTTCAGTGTAATTATTGTGGAAGACGCTGGCATGTAGCTGTGGACTGCTATAAAAAATCGCATGTGATGATTGAAAAGCCCTGTCAAAATGAAGGGTATGCTTTTAATGTTGACAACCATACCACGTTTAAATCATCTTCCTCCAAGGAAACTAATATGATTCCCATGCAACAATTGATTATAGGAAATAACTATCATAAAATAATCTGGCTCAAATTAAACTTGTTTTATATGTATTCCCTCAGCTTCCTTTTTTACATTACAAACACAATTTAAAGACCCCGTTGCCAAAGTAGAGCTTTATTTTCAAGTTAAAAGTTCTCTCAATTTTTGAACTTGTTCTCCTGTCAATGTTATCACATTTAAGGTGGTTAGCCAATTTTAAATGCATACCAGATCTCCAGTACAATGTTGTATATGTTACTACTGGACACTATTGCTTTAAGTTTCTAGGAGCTTATTAAGCCTTTCTATATATTGGAAAGCTTTCTATATCTGCGCCTGCTATGAACTAGAGAACCAAAGTTACAAATATTACTGGGGACTAAGGTTTTCTGTGAACAATCAGGTATCATCAATTCATAAAGTTTTATCAGTCTCTATTGTGATATTGCATACCACTAAATCTTTTGAATCTCATAAATGGAAAGGACAACCCCTAAAAGAGTTTATATCTTATGGAGGATGAACAAACTACCTATTAGATAGAATACTATGTCATAGGACCTCAATTAAAGATGCCCCCTGCATCTATCAACGCAAAGAAAGGAATGCCCTTGTATATTTTTCTCAAACAGCAATAACTCCCCAGGCGCAAGTCATTGTCAATGCCTGGATTGAAATACACACTCTAATGGGACACATTTTGAAAATTAGTGGATTAGAGAATCATTATGGTTAAGATATACTGCCATACCCAGAAATTTTAGATTATCTTATTTGGGAATCAATTCAGTCCTATTAGGAATTTCAACCCCTCAGCAATGCGTCATAGGAAATAAAGACCTCATAGCTTATGTTTGGCTGTTGCTAATGAGGAAATGCTTTATGTTAGCAAGTTTTGTACTTTATGGGATTTTAGGTTGGATGATCCCTTACTATAGCCACTGTCAAACAAAACATTGTACATGACCTTACTACCGCCTAATGAAAAATGGTGAAAAATTAATGTAAGAATATTCTGTTATCTTCTCCTCTTACCATATGACTTTGTGAAGATGAATGGGGTGACCCATCAAGTAGACACCATAGATGCCTTACCTATAAAAACTAAGCCTTATTGGAAGTTTACGGTGGAAGAAGCACAGTTAGCAGTGAAGCTAAATCAGTTTTTGAAGCTAGCCTAATAATAAATTTCACAAAGCCTGAAAGGTTCGCCTCTGCTCCTGGTAAAGAAAAATATGGAACCCATAAGATAGCTATAGATTATTGTAAGTATATTTTAACTTGACAAAAATGTAGTTACCTGTTACCTTAAATCAATGATATTATAGATGCTGGCTGATTTTCAGATCTTTTCAGCAATGGATTGGACAGTGGATACTGATAGATAGACTTGGCCTAAAGACTGAGCTAAGGTGCTCTAATTCTAAAGAGGGACTGCATGAACCCATAAACATGCCGCAGTGTCTATGCAATGCCACTGGTTCTTTCCAACGAGCTATGAATGGCGTCCTTAATGACTTAAATATGTTATGTAATATGGTATACTTAGATGATATTAACATCTTTTACCAAACATTTAATTCTCACCTTGACCAATTCAAAAAGTTATCAACCAGTTTAATATTACTTTTTAAAGATAAAAACCTAATAAATATGTTTTTAATGAGAGTTAGAATTTCTAGGTCATTAAGTGACTAGAGGAGTTCTTACCACTCCCAAGTAATTCTACATCCATACACAGAATGTCCCCACCAAGAAGCTTGATAGGCATTCAAGGTTTTTTGGGGGTGGTAGGGTACTACCACCATTTCATTCCCCACTTCTTCAAGCTTTATAAACCCTTGATCCATTTGTGACAAAAATATGCCCTTCAAATGGTAATTGGCACAACAACAATCTTTTGATGCTTTATAACTAGCACTAGACAAGTCTTTCATACTAATTCATTTTAACTTTTGAGAAAGCTTTTTCTTTTTGTCTCCAAAGAGAAAAATGTTTCATTCACCACTAATTTTGGCTTAGCACAATGAATATCAAGTAGAACTCACAATTACCTATCTTAGGACATTATATAAAGCTAAGAGACATAAAAGTGTCGCTGATACAAGTGTCTTTCTATAATACTTTCATTATGCATTTTTGTCCCTTTTTGTATGTGGCGCACTTTACTGTAACTGATCACGCTTCCCTTATCTCAATACAACAGATACATGCCCTGATGGAATAATGTCTAGGTGGTCCTTGTGGCTACAAGATTATGATTTCTTATATTTTTGTTGTCCTGGCACAGTGCACCAAAATGTTGATGGCCTTTCAATACTACCAGTATTAAAAGTATTAGTTGCTGTTGAAAAACGCCTTTATGATCACATCTGCCAATCTAAATTTGGGCTATGAAGGCCCTAGAAACACAAAACAAGCTTAACGAAAAGCAATTGATATGCAAACACCTAATGGTTGTTATACAAACTAATACAGAAGAAATGGCTTCCCTATGTCTGGCCCTCTGATTGGATAGAGAATTTTTGAGGATTGTACTATCATCGGCCATGGGGTGGTGCAAAAAACTTATAAATGGTTGAAGTCTTGGTACTTTAGGATGGTGCGCTAGAATCCATTTAAGACGTATTGAATGCCTGTCTCATATGTTAATACCATGAAAAGCCCAACTTGAGGTTTCAACACTAAGTGGTCACTCCTTCAGCCCCCTTTCACACTGTAAGTATCAATATTATCAACCAACTGTCAGCAGTAGTGCATGGCCGCAAAATATAGAGTTAGTTTTGGGCCACATTATAAAAGGATTATGATGTATTAGTCCTAATGGCCACTGTCCAAGATACTGAATTCTTTTGTATTTTAAGGTGTTTATGCATTATGGTAGACCAAGGGTACTTTTGTCTGATAATGTATAAGTTCCACTTCTGAGGTGGCACAAGAATTTTCTACCATATTCTATATATATTAAACCTTCTCATCACCTTATAATCTATCCACAGATGGGGCTGTTTAAGAATTATGGCTTGTTAATCTGATACTAAGAAAGATGGTGTAGATTATGGGGAAACCACTACGCTTAGTGAGGAAACATTTCCCCACCAAACCAAGAAGGGCCTAAGAAGGCTGCTTCCCCCTCACCAACAGTGGCGATTTAACTCATGTATGAGATGAGCGGTAGTTTACAGCTTAACTTCTAATTTTTTTTTCTCCCTATTCCCCCTAACACTAAAAGTTGGTAAAAAGAATTCAGGGGCTGTGTAGGAAGGTTCTAGAAACCAGAGGTCACCGCCAGCTGGTAGGTTACCCTCCCCTACAACGCCAAAATGATCAAAAACAGAGGTCAAGTTCCACTAAAGGTATGTAAGTAAAATTTGAATGAAACAAAAATGATTTGGAAAACTCAAGTTTGAGATTCACGTTCCAGCCTTCCAATTTTCTGCAGGGTGGGGTGAGCCCATTTCCAATAAATTTAAGTGTGTCAAACTCGTCTAATTTAAATTTCTAATTTACCCTAACCTGTCTAAGAGTTGCAGCCTACCAAATTTGCCAAACAGAATGTTGACATCCAGTAAGATGTGGTCAATTTTTAAAACAATTTCGTGAAAAACTTAAGGGATCTTATCTGAGAAAGTTTGGAGTGATCCAACTTGTTAAACCAGATTAGAATTACTATTGGGGGTCCATAGTGTGCCAATCCATTACATTTTGCTATGTTTAATTCCCAAGCCTTAAACATACCCCCCGTTATTCCCTCAATTGTATATTTTATAAAACAGCAACCCAACAGGTTCTGCTGTTGGTCAATTCTTTTACTTCCCACTTTTTAGATAATAACCTTATGAAGCAACAACTAAGTTTTGACTTTTTATAAAGTTGTAGTATCTACTATTTGCCATGTTTCCCAATCTTTACAATGACTGGTATATAGTGGCGCTAATTAAAAAAACTTTTCTTTCCGCTCAAAATCACTTTTAAGAGAATTTTAGCAAAGTTTAATTTACCAACGCCATCTGGACATGTCCATTCCCGCTTGATATCCTTGGATCCGCCGCCTGCTGCCCCAATGTGGGGTAGTGGTGATCCACTCCCTAGCATTTTATTATCTTGCGGGGAAGCACATTCATATGAGCTCAAATAGTCAGCACAATCTTCTGACCAATTTGTCCCTCCATGTGACTTAGCGCTCCACCTGGCGCACAGCCACCTAACCTTCCCCCATTCTCTCGCCCTTCCTCTCTCCACATTTGACCTTGTCTCCATGTCAACTATGGGCGTTTACTATCATATGCTGATAAAGCAATAATCAAAATGGCCACCGCTTCATTTGCACCAGCTGGCTTTATTATTTCCGCCTCTTAAGGGCTAGTTTTATATTGGCTTTCAAATGGATGAGGACGTTGCCACAGCAGCAATGACTTCTTTAAAGCTATAAAATAACCCCATTAAAACCACCTGTACTCATCTCCCTTCTGATACCACCCTGGTGGTGTCATCTGCAAATCTTCCTTCCCATCTCCCGCCCCAAATTCTATATGATGCTTTGATTTCAGGGCTTTTGGCCTATGGCACTCAGCCCAGCCTTATCTCCACAGTCCCCTCTAGGGCTGAGCGCCTTGCAACCCCTCGCACCACTGCCACTATCATCCCACACTATCTCACCATCACTTAACAAATCTACTGCGTGCTCACATTGCTACAGTACCAGAGCATTTCTTTTGGGCATGGGTCGACAATTGTCTATAAATTTGTCCACTTCGTTTTGAACTAAACCATTCTAAGAAGTCCTGCCCCCAAGCTGGTCCTTCTGCTGTTTCTGACCCCTTGTCAGAGGCATTAAATGGACTTTTTGTTGCCCCCTCCCCCCAGCACCCTCACTTGCAGGTCCATATTGGGAAATCTGCTCCCTAAAAACCTCCATCCACAATCACCTACCTGTATTCTACCCAATAATCATAATCAGTCTTGGACTAGTGTTCACCACCAACCAACTTTCCATTCGCCAACCACCACCCACCCTTATTCAGCCTTGCATGAACATGGGGACCAAAACCCTTAGGCCCTATTGGATGAGGTTGATAAATCAGGTGCAATTGTCATAAATGAGGAGGAAAATCAGGGAAGCCCCATGGAGGGCTTTGAATTGTCTGAATTTCTAAATTCTGATTTTGAAATCTCTCCCTCCCAGACGTTATGCCCCCTAAGCCCAATTCCATACCCTTCCAGAATGACAACCAGCTTGCCTTAGCAGCAGTGGACTCTCCCTATAATCCCCTCCTCCGCAACGCAATGGCAAAATTTGCCTATGAACTCTCATTTGGATTATATCTGCCTAACTTCCCCTCAGATTTTCTTGAAGAAGCATGGGAAGAAATTTCAAATCTGGCCTATACCACCGCCAACACTTCTGCCTATGTTCCTAGCCTTTCTATTTAACCCATAACTAAAATAACAAAGAAAAGTCTTGACAATTTCGCTCTACTCCCAGATGCCCGCCTCCAAGCTGAACATCATCTTGCAGAATATGTAGAAGCTATCCTCCAGGTTGATATTTGTGGATCTTAATCCTTTCGCTAGTACCCTCAACCCACATTATTCTGATGCCCCAACACCCTTGCTCTCAGCTTATGTCCGCCTTTTCAATCATGTCTTTGATTTTTTCACTGCTGTGCTTAACATTGAGCTTCCTGAACTTCCCTCCCCATCTGCCATGGTGGGTTAGAGGATCTCCACTCCTTACCTGGTTGGAGGTTTTTTTGGTTATGTTTTGTCGCCTATTTGTTTTGGGCTTTATTTCTTTGTATCGTTATTGTCTGTCCCCTGGTCAGCGTGCCTCAAATAAAATTAAAATTATAAATATAGTGGCGCTCATTACCACGCTCTTACCCTCCATTCTTAAATGGGGGATACATTATGAACCACATCTATGCATGTCTCCCATCCCTGATGCTTTGAAGCAAGCAATCTTGCCTTGCTCTATGAGGTGATTCCAACCCCAACTATCAATATCCAGAGTCCTTTTATGAAGTTCCCACATAATTTTGTTAATGACTCCCCTCTAATACAGCCCTTACCTGTGGAACCTACCTCTCCTGAACCCTCTGTCACGGCTGACACTAATGTTTGTCTCATAAGGGGGTGCTAGCAACCCTCTTAATCAGTTGCCAACCCCAAGTTCTTCTTATATCAATAGATAAAAATTACTGTGGTTTGCTATACCATGGTATTTTAGCTTGTACTTTGGATGTTTGAGCATCCATACTGACAGGCTAGACTTAGATTTATTAGCCGTTTCCATAGCAGACGGCCTCTATGACCTGTTATGGTGGTATCATATATTTTAGGTGCCATGCTTACATTTCAAGGTAGTTGCCAATGAGTGATAAAGATGTCCTCATTTGAGTCACTTATCAGTAAGAAATGACTCTAACGACTAGCCTACAACCTTTTACATCTTCTCACTACACATGAACCTCTAAAATAGCTCTATGAGCTCTAGCCAATGAGTTTATTTGTTTACAACCTTTATACATGGATGTTTTAGAACACTACACTACTAAGGAAATCATTATAACCTATGTTGACCATCCTTAGTTGTATAGCACCCATGGTATTTATTAAGTTTATTACCCCAATGAATAAATAAGATTTCCTCCTTCTAGTCAAATCATTGTAGGTCCTGCATAAACAAGGGTCATTTAAATCAATTGTTAATGTTTTTTAAGGAGTGGTTATCAACCAAGTACATAAACTATTTCTATGAAGATATGTGCTCCTCTGAAAGTATTTTGAGACTGGATTGTCAAGCCACGAACGTCAAATGAGGATGAGTCAAATAAAGTTGTTTTAAATATCATCTCCCATTAGTCACATTAAGTTAACAATGATAACTCAACAAGTGTATCTACTCAAAAAGAAGAGGACAAAGGAAAGATACTGCATACGCACAAGAATTTAAGAAGTAAAGAGCATTGCCTTAAAAATCTAGTAAAACATTTATTAAAATAAGTAATTCATCCCATATTTATTGCAACCTGAATAAATAAGTATCCTGATTTTCATCCTGAGGGACCTCCAAGTATGTTATACTATTTATTTCCCCATAAATATAGAAAGCTTAAAGTGAAGCAAAAATAATTCTTATATATATTAATATAAGTTTCATCTTATAGGGATAATATCTGAGAATATTTTGAAAGCCTTGACCATCCCAATAGTTCTGGCCTCCTGTTAAGTTGCCAGCAGTTGAGATTGACTTGAAAATCTAACAGATGAAATTGAGGATAATAACTCAATTAACAAAGTAAATCCTGCTCTTATAGTCAGGGAGATAGTTTAGCCGATATATCCTTGATATTTCCAAGTGTCTTATGGTGCTCTCATCTTTGGAAACTCACAGGGTACAAAAAATATATGATTCTTTGCTTTATTAAAAAAAACCCTACTTGAAAATAGGAACTTCTTCCAGATGCAAACAACAATGTAAGCTCAAGATTTCTTATCTGGTATTTTGTGTTCACTCATACAAGAACTATTACTCCACTGACATTTACCAGATAAAAAGATATAAGAAGAGATGATTATTCTATTAGATAATGTTTTGCTTCTTTTTGTTTTTTTGCTTCCTCTTAATTGTCCAAGCACCAATATTTTATATCTAAAGGGCATCTCCTGGATACATTCATCTAGTTGATGAGTTTAGACATAATTTCCCCAGAACTTATTAATTTATATCTAACCACATTATTTTGGCCCTTGACTGACTTAATAACAATTATTTCAGCACTTTCAGAGGTAATTTGCTCTCATTTTTAGGAGGACCTTGGATACAATATTGCAACTCAAAGGTGTGTGATTGCCCCAATATCAGCACAATTAGAGCTACGTAATTCAGCTGATGAACAACAAATGATTAAGGGAAAAATCAAATACAATATTTTACTTACCCCTAGTTGGCACTTTAGCAGGCCTCTCAATAATCATAAGTATTCCCTACCAGGCTGCCCATGTGTAAGTACATATTATGCTAACTATGAGGAACTACATATAAAATCCCCAGTGCATGAAACTATTTAGGTTAGATGTGGGTCAACTAAATAAGTACCATTGGAACTATATGTTATCCTCAAGCGTGCCAAATAGTTGGGCATCAATCATTTGGCAAAGTTAGTTGTAGCATTGTTAGATGGTAAGTGTGTGAACTAACAAAGGTGATTTTGTGTTGAATTATTGCTGTCAGACAAACGTTTGTTGACTAGAAAATAAGAATAGTTAAGAAGAAAATAACTTCTATTATAATATACAAAAGACCTACTCAATTCTTGGTGGAATCTGGCCTCTTGGAGTAAGGTGATTACTCCCTTTCTTCGGCCAAATAGGCCTACAAGTAATGATAGAATAATGCCAAATTACCAGAAAAATCAGGGAAGCCATCCAGAGGTCTCCCCGAATCCTATAGTAAATTCACTGCAAACTCCAGCATGGAGACCAGGCCCTTTTATAGGCCTTGAAAGGGTCAAACCAGGTGATATTATTTTCTTCACAGTGATCGGCTTAAATATATCCAAACGTTACCTCATGGCTTTATTTTACCAACTCTCAACCCTCCGTCAGCTATTCTGATGAAGCAAGGTGAATTTTGAGATCTGATAGGTCCAACACTTATTTTCTGTATTAGGATTGAAGCCAATAATGGATTAATTAACTATCTCGTTTCACAAGCCTTGAATTATTTATATACTAACAGTGCAAATGTATAAAGGTCACTTAACCTGCTCACCGCTACAGCTTAAAACCTTATATAAACAAACCTTTATTTAAGCATTAAGTTTTAGTATTTTATTTAGGGGTAATAAAACCACTTTCTTTATTTTGGTATATATGATGAAAACTTCTCCTGCCTTATTGTTGAAATCAGGGACTATTCAGCACCTGCAAGCCTACTAATAACCATGATTCCAACAAATGGTGCTCACTAAAGGGGTCAGTACACCACAAAAAACGCTCAAAATGGAGGGTGTTGGAGAAACCAACCTTTACAACCTCCCCGCTGCTTTAAAGCCCTTAGCTGGTTGCCCTGAACAGCAACTATCCAAAGCTTTATCACGCCTCAAAAAAACTCGAACAGCGCCCTTTTAAAACCCCCTTATTAAGACAAGTTTACCCCTGTCACGGGTAATATAGCTTATGTTATATATGTTTATTAATCAGCCATAGAAGGAACGACTGACCAACAGAAAGTCAAGCAAATCCTACCTCGCCTAAGTTGCATGGCTCAAGAGGCGATGGTCCCACATATGGACACTCTGAAAACATGGCAGAGGTTAAGGATGCGCTGACTACTGAATTTGGTTCAATGCAAAGTTTGAAGAGGAAAAAGCAGGCCTTTATGTTCCTCAGCATGAAAAGAGCTGAATCGCTCACAACCTTTGTTAATCAATTATTAGTGAAGCTCAGCCTCTAATACTTGCTAAAGTGTTACCTCTTGATATTGTCCTTGCTTCTATTCTAGCTGGTTTAGCTTCTTACCCTTCTATTGCATGGCTTCTTGTCTCCATTAAACGCCACATCCATACTATCCATGATATCAAGGAGGCGGTGCTAGACGTTGCAGATATTTATAGCGATGAGGCTACTTTAGAAGTTAGGCCAAATCCTCAAATCTCCACTATTTAGGACTCCTTAACCATATCGCCACAAATGGAATCCCAGATGATTCTATGGCCCATCTGTGTTTGTTACTACCTTGAGACCAGCACCTGCTGTGTGGCTCAAACCTGATCTTCTTTCGCCCAGCCAACCCGAGGTTCTCAGAAATGTAAATCAGAGTGTATCTTCATCAATGGGGCAGCGCTCCCTGCCCCACCTTACCAAGATCAGCTTGAGCCATCCAATAACACTCTTCAAGTGGTTCACAAGCCTAAACCCCTTTCTCAGGCGACTTTCATCCCCACCAACAATTGGTTTAGGGACAAAGTTGCTAAAGATCAACCAATTGTTTTCCCACGGCTCACATCCCCTGATCAACCAAAGCTTGCGTAGTCTAAGCAGCTCTCTCAATGAGGCTATCTCCTCCAGCCAACTCTAATCCAAACCCTGTAGCCGTGAGGTCGCCCAAACCTCTCCTTCTAATGACAGTCACTCCCAATATTCATGGGCTCATTGAAAAGGATTTTCAAGTTAAGCCATTTTTCCTCCAATCATCATTGCTGCAGATGGCCCCCTAGATACTAAATATATGGCATCCACCTCTGAAAGCTCTTCTTGTATCCACCCAATATGTGTGAACAACCTTTTTGGATGACGAGTATGAAGGGGGTTATGAGGACGTTAAAAATTATTTCCTAGGAGCCCCTGTTGAAGTAGGTTACCAGATTGTCTGAACACTGAAGGAGTAGATTAAGTTTTGGTCCCTCGAGAAACCTACCTTTTTTGAGTGCTGGGGTGCCATGAGGTTATTGATACTGCTAGCAATGCTGACCAGATTATTGCTTCGATATTCTAACCAATTTACCATGCTCACACTTTACATTCTATTAAAAATAACTAATATGAGACAGCTAAAAAGCTTGCCTCTACTATGCGTCTAAGGAAGTATTAGCACTTTCTCCTAATTTGGTGGGACCATAACTAAGGTAGAGGTTGTTATTCAAAAAGTCCAGGTTTTGGATATTTTGGACACTGGATCTCCTGTGAATGTTCTCTCTTCCAAGCTATTAAAGAAGATTAAGTTGGCTCCTAATTTTGAGTGTATTCAGGAGTTTGAACCGGTGGGTACAACAACACTCATGCTATGAAAGCCTACTCCCCCTTGCCTATTCATATTGGAAAGCTCATCTTATCAGCTCCTGCCATGATCTTGGACAATAACGCTTTTGACATACTTATTGAAACGCAATTTATAATTGAGTATGATGATATAACCAACATGAAACAGGGTTACCTCTCCCTACTCGGTTATGAAGTCCCTCTACTCTCTACTAATAGAGAACTCAACAAAAAAGAATACTCATGCTTATTTGAATACACTTCCTCTACTTTATTCTATTCTACATAACCTCTGGATGCAACAGAAAAAAAGTTGTCTGATTTGGTGGACACTTCAGAGGACTTCCCTTTTATGCTACAGTGGAAATGGTAATCAAGGCTGGTGAACAAAGGGTGGTTGTTACCAACATTACGCTATAGATCCCCTAAGCCTGTCTGTTGCACATAACTAGCATTGATGAATTTTAGCTTTGGAACCCCTGGTGTTGCCAGGTATATTAGACCCCACATATCAACAACTCATTAATATCCTATTGGGAAACCTTACTAATAAACCCATCATTGTCAAAAAACATCAAGAGATAGGGAAAGGTCTACTCATTCCCCTTGATGAATTTAACAGTGTCCATTTTAACGGATCAATGTTGGGTTTTGGGGTTACCCTCTGACCAGATGGTGTGTGCTCTGCCTAAAGTCCATATTTCTGATTACCTAACACTGGATATGCTTAAACAAGTTCATTCTCTACTAGATACCTATAAAGATATTTTCTTCCAAAAAGAGATAAATTATGGTCATATGAAGGGATGGAGCCACTCCATTAATATTGGTGATGCCCGACCTATTTGATCTAAACCTTATCGTAAGTCCAAGGTTGAAGAGCAGCAAATGAGGGTTAAACTCAAGTAGTTATTAGACGCTAGGTTATTAGTACCATCCCAAAAGCCCTTGGCCGTCCCCTCTTTTTTACCGTTAGAATAAATAATGCTCTTGCACAACTCTCCGGCTCAAAATTCCTTTCAACCATGGATTTGGCCAGTGATTATTGACAAATGGCTTTCTCCTCAAGATTAGGAGAAATGCTCTCTCATTTGTATTGAAGGCTTATTTTATCCTACCTACTTACCCCAAGGGCTGTGCTATGTGCCGGCATCCTTCCAAAGTGCAATGGATCACATTCTGTGGGACCTCATGCTAAGCTGTGTGATGTCTATCTTGATGACATCACCATCTTGTTTTCAACATTCACCGATCATCTCTCTCATTTAAAAGAAGTTTTTAAATGCCTGCGGGCTTCTAACATCAATTTAAAACCATCAACGTGCATCTTCTTCCAAAAGAAGCTGAGTTTCTTTGGACATGCTATCTCCCAGGAAGTGATCCAACCATTACAAGATAAAGTCGAAGTTATCTCTTAAAATGCCTGACCCTAAGAACCTCTGGAACATCCAGGTATTTCTGGGTATGATGAGGTATTACCATCAGTTCATCTCCAAGTTCTCCCAGCTTAGCAAGCCTCTCGTTTGACTATTGGCTAAAAACACTTTTTTATTAAGGTACAGAACAATTAGCTGCATTTGAAACACTAAAGACATTTCTTCAGCAACGCCCTATCCTACGCCACCCCACCTATAAGAAGTCCTTCATATTGTTCACTGGTGTCTCAGACTATGCCGTTGGAGATATCTGTTCTCAATTGGACAGTATTTTCGTAGATTATCGGGTCTCTAATTCAGCAAGATGTTTTCAAAAGCTGAATGTAACTACAGTGTTACTGAAAAGGAGTGCCTTGCAGTCTTACTTGCTGTTGAACATCACCGTTCTTTACTATATGGCACTACCTTCATTGTGGTTACTGACCACGCCTCCTTAAGATGGCTACAAAACATTAAGGATCCCACCAGACGGTTGGCCCATTGGGCCCTTAAACTTAAACACAATGAATGGAATTGAGCACTGAGTAGGGATGCATCATATGAATGTGGATGGTTTGACTTGGCTGCCTATTTTTCATCTGGACAACAGTGAAGCGGAGAGATTACATGATCTCCTTATGACCCCTGAAGCTTGGGACGATGAGGATGACCCTGCCCAGAAAATTCTAGCACAACATTCCCGAAACATTAAAGTAAAAAGTGGAAACTTATATAAGCAGGTAGGAGTAAAATGGCTGCCCTATCTGCGACCTTCAGAGCGGGTACTGGTGATCTTGGACGCCCACTCCACCCTTGGGCATGGTGGAGTGAGGAATAAATATGAGTGGATCAAGTAACGGTACTATTGGAAGGGTATCATGGAATCTATTGAAGTCTTGGATGCCTGTTTAACCTGTAAAAAGCAATCTTACTTCAATACAAATACTAATACCAACCCACTATCTCAGCAACCTTTTCACACAATTAGTTTAGATGTGGTAGGACCGCTGCCTCCAAACTACCGGTGGGAATCGCTATATTCTAGTGGGTATTGACCACTTTACAAAATGGATTGAAGCAGTGACTCTCCATGCTCAAATGCCAAAGCTATCGCCACTTTCCTCCACCACTCAATTTTCACCCGCCATGGTTGCCCACAGGTCCTCCTATGTGACAATGAGAAAAATTTTACCTCCCAAGTGGTCAAAATCCTGGCCAAATCTATGGGCACCTAGAAAATTTTCTCCGCCCCTTATAACTTTTCAATAAACGAGACTGTAGAATGGGTGAATGGAACTTAAGTATCCATATTACAAAAAATGGCCACCTCTGACCCTGTTCATTAGGATCAGTTTTTGCCCAGTGCACTCATGGCCTATCACATCAGATATTATCAAATTCTAAAAATGCCTCCATTTCATGTTTTGTGTGGTTGGGAACCTGGCATACCTGCCTTGTTGGTGCTAGATGTCTTTTAAGCCAGGACTGATGACCCAAACCAGGCATGAGAAAGTTGGTCCAACATGTCATCCAATTATAATTGAAATCTATGACTAACCTAGCCAAATCTGTCACCAAAGAGGGTCAAGCAACCAATGAACTCAGATCACCTCTACCCTCTTTTCAGATCTCCAACCTAGTATTATATTATCATAACTTTATTACTCCTAGAAGTTAGAAGCTAGGGTCCATCTGGGAAGGACCATTTGTCATCTACTAAAAAAGGGGTGACGAATAAAGCTATCAAGTCACTTGCTTCTAAAGTTGTGATCAACAGAGTTCATAATTGGTTTCTTCGCCCTTATTATCCCCCAACCATTCTTGAAGGGGGTAATATTAACAAATGGTTGTTTGACTAGAAAATAAGAATAGTTCAGAGGAGAATAACTCCAATTTTATTTATAAAAGGCCTATCCAATTCTTGATGGAATCTGGCCTCTTGAAGTAATGTAATTACTCCCTCTCTTCAGCCAAATAGGCCTACAAGTAATGATAGGATAATGCCAAATTATCAGAAAAATCAAGGAAGCCATCCAGAGGTCTCCCCAAATCCTACAATAAATTCACTGCAAACTCCAGCATGGAGACCAGGCCCTTTTATAGGCCTTGAAAGGGTCAAACCAGGTGAAATTAATTTCTTCCACAGTGATTGGCCTAAATATATCAAAACGTTACCTCATGGCTTTGTTTTACCAACTTCTAACCCTTCATCAGATATTTTGACAAAGCAAGGCGAGCTTTGAGAGATCTGATAGGTGAACTCTCAATTTCCTAAGAAGGCTTGAAGCCCATAAAATGATTAGTTGACTATCTTACTTCACAAGCCTCAATTCATTTATATACCAAGCAGTGCAAATGTATAAGGTTCACTTTTAACTCGCTTTCCATTACAAATAAACCTATTAAAACCAACCTCTATTTTAAGCTTTTAGTATTTTTTAGTGTAATAAACCCCCTTTTCTTTTTGGAAGTTGAGATAAAGGCTTCTTCTGCCTTATTGTTGAAATCAGGGACTATTCAGCACCTGTGAGCCTAATAATAAGCCCTGATTCCAACATTGTGAACTTATGTTTTTGAATTGTGAATGATTAAAGGATCCATCAGTAGGGTAATCAAACAGAATATACGGTTTTCACAAAAGGTTATTTTTGAGTCACCTACCAAAAATCTAACATTTCCTACTAGACTGGAATATAGCCCTAAGATTACTATAAACTGAAAATTCCATTTACATCCAGACTTGGATTTTAACTATTATATTGAGATTCTTAGTCCCAAAGATCATCATCAATTTTTACATTTGCCTCTTCCATGCCATTTGCTTCTTGTTTTTCAGCATCTTGACTTTGTGGGAAGAGGGTAAAATTACCAAAGAGTCAGAGCCTATTTCCCTCTCCTCCTTGAGAGTAAACAAAAGGCTCTTTTATTTATTAATAATTTCTTTTTCTAAAATATATATATTCTTTATATTATGTATATTTTTTATGTTAATATTAGTAGATAATTTTTTTTCTTTTTTCTTCCTAAATTAGTTAACTTATAAAACCTCTTCTTAAACTTCACTGATCATGGTTTATATGTCCAGTCTAAGCTTCCTTAAAAAATTAGGTAGAATTTTATGTTATATTTATTCAGGGAAGTAAAAATTATTCGAGCTAGGTCGATCTTAAGACAAAAATACCACGTTAAGAATGCTTTCTAGCCAGTACAGGTTTAGAACTCAAAGCCTGCACTAGGGTGGAAGCAGTTTTACCCACTCGGCTAAACACCCTTTAGAATTTTATGTTTTCTTAATAATATCAAATAGCCTACCCAGATACGGCTTAAATTTTGTAAATGTCCTAATCCATGAGTATTACAAAAAAACCCCTTCTTCCACTTTAAATTTGGTCATCTCATAATAGTTTTTCATATCCCTTTCATGTTGATCCTCTTTTAAAGCGAAACTGTTGTCAAATGCCTGACTTTGCAACTTGATTATAGTAATGTCAAGCTTCTTGACAGTGAGAATAGTTACTTTCACCAATAGACTCAATGCCAAGTATAGCAGCGAAGGTTGGGAAGGATGTCTACCATATAATGATGAAAAGCCAACATTCTGATAGCTGAATGACAGGATACGCTGTAAGCAAACATGGTTGAACTTAATGTAGGTGCTCCATTAAAATGACTTGCTTAGAGTTAATTTTAGATGACTTTCACTGCGTTTGTTTACTTACTAAATTGTACCATTGGTTGTGGGATGATAGGGAGCGGAAAGCACGCCTATTACTCCAATTAACTGGTTGATATTAGTAAGGATATGGGCGGTAATATTACTTCTGCTTTTCTGTAAGTATGAACTACAGACATCTGTGCTTGTGAAATATGTTTCTAAGGTGAACTTTTCTGTATTCTATGCTCCTACTTCCCAAATAGCCTTAGCTTTGGCCCACTTAATGAAATGGTTGATTGCCATGACAATGTACTTCACCTTTGTATTTTTAGTGGGAAGGGGACCAACGACATCAATATGCACAGTATGCAGGAAAACCTTGACCAAACAATCTGATAAAATGTGATTTTCAAATACAGTATTCATTCTTAAGCTCCACAAAGCACTCTAATGTCTCCTTAATGTCAAACGCATTAACTCCCAATTAAATATTGCTTACGATGCTCTTTTCTCTTATCAAACCAACCAAGCCCTATGGCCTTATGGGTGGCCATTATGATATATATCAGACATTCACGTGCCAAGGAAAGGCTTGTTTCCCTCAGGGGTATTTCAATATCCATGATAGCATCCATAGTCCTTACGGCATTGTATTCTGAAAATTTAGGAGTAGGATCTTTTTTGGGAGAGGTGAAGAAAGTATTGGTCCATGAACATTAATCTCAAACTAACCAATGGGATGAGAATCTGCAACAGTTTCTCCCACGCCTCTCATGACAAGGAAAGGCTATTTTGTCTAGTGGGGGTTCTTGTGCCACCATTATTGGTTGGTTCCAAAGTTGAATTAGTCTGAATGTGCACTGGTAGCGTGGCGCGGTTGCTGCATCTTAAAATTTGAGTCCTTGGTGTTAACATTGACATTTCATTCTGGTGTTATGGTTCCTTTTATTTGGCCTTGAACGTGGTGGATCAAATTGGCCATTTTTGCCTTTAGCTCATTCAGTGGTCATTGCTCAAATACCCTTAACTGGGAGGTTGTAGAGGAAGCTCCACTAAAATGGTTTCCTTCGCTCTCTCCATTAAGGGATGCTAATATGGAGAATACCAAGCAAATGGCCACCATTATTACTGAAAACAACGAGTGGGGCCCTCCATTAGTCAGGGTGGTTTTTTTGGAGGGATAAAATCTTTAACTTTTTAAAAATCTAGAATATTCAGAATCCTTTAGAAATTATCAGTGTAATAAGGAAAGCACAATGTAACCCAGCATTCTACTGTAAGCAGAGCGCTGGGGTTTTATTAGCATGAGGGTAACTTGCGTGTTTCTATGAAAACAGGGTGGCAGATGGATATTACCACAGATGATAGTAAGTTTGTCAGTTGCCTTCTCAGGTCTTTCACTGTTATAAGGGACATCCAGAATTATATATGGTGGATAGCTCATGCAATGCTTCGACATAGGTGTTTTGATAGTTCTTATAAGCACCAATTTTTTGCTTCAACCTCCTTTGGGTTGCTTCATCTGCACGAGATACCAATCATTGCATCTGAGGGGTGATTGATTTGTTCATTTGGGATTTTCGCTCAATTGGTGGGGTAAATCGCCCTTTTTAGGGATTCAATTGCTATCTGACAGTGTGATTACAAATCTCACAGCAAAAGTCCCTTATATTGTTTTTATACTCCTTAGAAAACTCTATAATGACAAAGGGATTGTGGAATCCACTGGCTCAGGGTTGAGGAGAGCGTATTCTGGGAGGGGCGGCAGCCACCCACCACTCATCGAGGTGTGGCCCATGTCCACTATCTTATCCAGCGGTAGTGCTTGGGACATTCCATTTCTTCATTTGAAATGGGTGCATCATCCTTTTCAGCCTGATGGCCTCAGTGGGGACCCTTACGGTACCCTTTTTCTAGAACAGGCTCTGCTCCCCCCTTTGGGGCCTGTATCAAATGCATAGTTTTTGTGTGGTAAGGGAAGTTTGATGGAAGTGATGACAGTGGCTTAGGAGAGGGTGGGCCGTGGGTACGTCAGGCCCTCCGGCATGAAACTCCTTTATCAGCTCTTTGTATTTGGTTCATTCTTTATCAGGGATCAAAATATTCTGTACGCTGGACAATCTTTCCAGTCCACCAGATATTTGGATTCTCCGCTAGACCTTACAGGCGTTTAAGACTTCCTACACCTCACATTCCGGTGCTCCTTCTATCAGTATTGGTTTGACCTTGACCTTTTTTCCTTTGAAGTGAGATAGCGTGGAGTTATGGAATGCCATAAGGATTTTCCAATGAGGAGGGAGCTCAAGCATGGAAGGATCCGCTGAAAAGAATCTTGATGTTGGAAAACAAGCTGGATCTTTTGCATGCCAACTTTTGGCATAGTACTTTGAGATGGAGATTCTTCATGTCCACCATCATGAGTTCACCAACCTCATAGTTCAGGGCTGGACGCCATTTTTGGTCAGCAAATCATTTGGCGTACTTGGTAGCATTTTACATCTCTTCTGTACTTGTTGCTGTAGCTTTTGAATGTGAGTTGCAATGATTTACGCTTCAGGAATATCAGAGCATAGCTGAGGACTAATGGCGAAAGTGGGGTGTAGCCTAAGTTCACTTAGAGCAGTGACGTCTCTGTCAATGCATGGAGGGAGATATTATGTGACTGGGCCAGTGTGATTGTCAGCAATCAACAAGAAAGTTTCCTCCCAGTATGCAAATACTAAGATCCAATTATCTTTATAAGGATAGTCAAGCAATTGAATAGGAATCCACCAGATTTAGACGCCTTGGAAAGCAGTACAATTGCAATCAGTATAATTCAAATACAAGCAACTATAAGCCGAGGATATTTAGAAAGAAGAACATTACATTATTAAGCTATTTATGCTTGCTGACGGATAGAATGAAAAAGATTAATATGGGGAATGTGGCAATATGATTATAATTCCGCATAGAGTTTACTGAACAAAGTTTGAGTGAGATTATCTTTTTGGTTAAATTGTAGGTTTGACTGCAGCGAGAGAGACAACAGTAATTACAAAAAGTGTAAAGGGGATTGCTTTAGTTGGAAAGCTGCAGTAGACTCTGCAGTATGAAGTTGATACCTAGTGTAGTATCCTTGGTTTTGGCAGTGTGAAGTTGCTTTTATGATAGAGGTTATGTTCCTGGAAGTGCTTTGCTTCTACTTTGTCTATATATTATCTTCGTTTGAGGAACAGCAACTTCATATTATCCTTCCATTGTATCAGTGGGCTTAACATCTCTGCAAAAATCCGGCAGATCTTACTTAATCCTCCAGAAGATCAACAGTGGTGCTCACTACATGAGGCCCACTGCTCAGCTTTCAAGTAGCATGAATATCTGTAACCATGGCGAATTAAATTATCTTTGCCATGACCACATATGCTTTGAAACAAATATAGCAGCGACTCTATGGAATTTTCTGACGAGAATCAGTCTTGTTTACCATGATTGAGCTATCTGAATATGGCAACTCTTCAATGGAATTGGAGTTATTCGCTTGTCCAAATCTTGAGTTAGCACAGCATAGATGCTCCACATATATAAACTCCGCTAAGCTTCATAATATATATGGAGTGGCTCCTTTGAGGATACCTTCTTTATGATAGGGACCTCATTGAGACTTTATGAGCATGAACTTTACCCAGAGAGATCAGCCTCAGCACTATGAATTGTACATATCCTATCTGGACGCGACCACAACCAGCCTGATGGCCATCTTTACTCGCACAGGCCAGTAGAGTACCTTGTTGCTTATGTACAGCTATCATTTGGCAGCTCCTGCAAGTCCTGGTTCGTCATAACTTTAAAATTGGGGACATTCTGTGGTCCACTCAGTCGCAACAAAGTGACACCTGTCTTTTGCTGGAACGCCTCAAGAAGACGTTCTCATAGATGAGGGGGGCGCTTGTCCAAGTACAAACCCATGTTGCTGACGCCTGAAGTCAGATGGATCAGCTCACGCCCTTGTCAAATCAGGATCTACCTTAGGTCATGAGAGAGCTGCTGATCGGAGAGGCCTAACGCTCAACTGAATTAGGGACATGACTACATTAGGATGGAACACTGAATGGTTCATGAAAAAAGTGACTGAATAGGTGTTGGTCATTAACTCCTCTGTGGGTCACATCCAGGATCACACTACCCTGTTGGAGCGGCGAGTCACCTACCAATCTGACTACGTTGCAATTGAACCCAGTTAACTGAGAGGTGAATGAATTAACCACTTCGCCGCTGAAGAACTCAGAGCTTTATTCCTAGGTTCCGCCATATATGAAAAGTTGTTAGATCGGTTAGCTCACCTAGAGGGATTTGAAAATTTCACTTGAGAATGGACTGTGACCCTTATGTTTTTATTTAGTTTTAAAAACACCGATCTCAGGGTTAGGTATAAAATTTGTGATGGTCAAATTAGGAGCTCCTTCAGGAATGAGATTCCTTAATAAATTCAACTAGTTGATACCACCCATCAAGCTCTTGACAACAGATGCCAGAGTTCTAGGTTGCAAGGAACTCCTGATGATGTGGTTGAGATTCTTAAAAATCTTTAGCAAAAACTGGTCTGCTGAGAAATAATTAATCAAGTATTCACAAAAAGAGGTTGATAAGCTTAGATAGGAATCCAAGGAAGTGTGCTTCCAGTGTGGTTCAGTCAAAGTGGAATGGATCTTGGAGGAGCACTTTGCTGTCCATGAGGGTGAAGGGTGTTGGGTCGCGGTTAGTCTCAACTATAAGGATGAATATCATAGGTCTGCAAGTGAGCTACCCCAGGTTGTCACTGTAATTCTATCTGGAAGAGGGCACCACTTCCCAAAGGACCATGTCAGAACCAAGTTCTGTCCCACACCCCGCCTATAACCCCTATGTGGGGGTTACATTCACCAGGACGAGGACTGCTCAATTTGATTCCAGAAACAGCAGCCCAAAATGAGAAGAGAATGTGTGCATCAAAAATTTGCCCTCATTTAACTAGGGAGGCAATATGCATGGGTTCTTCAAGTGGTTTAAGTTTTCCAATGAAGGAGTTTTAAATCACCATAAGGTGAAGCTGCTAATCTTCACCTTAAATGTTAAGTGCGTCAACCAGGTCACCTGTTACCTGGAGGAAAGCTCCATGACCTACAAGGAGGTCAAAGATATGGTGCTACGCCTGTTTGGCAGAGTAGAAAAATGGCGCAACGAAAGGCAGATTTCTTGGCTATTGGGTTTCATCAGAATGGAATCATTTTGGCATTTGTTGACCGCTTCGCCTTAGAAAGTACATGTGCTTGTAGGGGCGGGAACACTGTCAAAGGTGGATGCCAGTATTGCTATGACTGATTCTGTGAAACCACATCAGGAGATTTACAACACGATTGCTCCAGTTCTACAGGGGGATAATCCTTACTGCAGATTGTCAACTACCTGCAGCGATTGGCTGCAACATTTAACCCACCCAACTGGGACTGAAAACCATCAATGGCTGCCACTGGATCTTCATCAGTGAGTGGCCATCAGTGACCAACTTATATCCGCCAGCTAATTCCAGCTAAACTACAGTCTGCTGACCAATCTGCGGCCTACCTATGATCATTTTGACCATTCATGGCCACTCTTTAATGCTTTACCCCACCCCCATCCAGCTCAGACCCTCAGGCCAGGTCTAAAAACATTCATAAATGGGTCCCTCTGGAATAATTTGCTTTGAGTGTAATCAGAAAGGGAATTATGTGGCGAGCAGCCCTAAAAAGTGGACCGTCCATGAAGTTCTGCCAAATTTTGACGAGCAGGGAAAAGAACAAGCGGAGTAGAGATGTGACTCTCTATTTCTTCTGCATCAAATTTAATTTGTCCCGCCTGATAATAATGAGTTGGCCTATGTCAGTTCTTATAACCCCAATGATGTTTTCTCTACCAACAAACTACCAATGATATAAACTTGCTAACTCGCTAACAAGCCAAGGTGGGCATCATTGAAGAGATCTGTCAAGAGAGTTAAAAACTTTATGCCTTTCAGATTTAGAGCGTATCTCAACAGACGAGCCCCAACCCTCCTCAGATGTGGCCTCATTGTAGGGCGTGAACGTCATCATCCCTATGGAGTGAATCTTGAGGGAGTACCCAAAGGTAAGGTCCAGTATTAAGAACTTTCTTGATAAGAATGACTTGGATGTTCATGTATTTAACAGATATGGTTCTTCTTATTCTGTGTGTACTTATCATGACATTATTGTGGAAAAAACAAAAATATGTGCATTTATTGACACTGGCACTCCAGTCAACATAGTTTCAAAAAAGCTGGTTTCTAAGCTGCCATTGAGACCCAATGTGGAGCACCGGGTGGTATATACCACAGGGGCGGAATTTACCATTTCAAGGGGAGCGTACAGTGCAATGGCTCTTCATCTGGGTTGATCGCTGTTTCTGCACCGCATTTGTATTGCTGTACTACAATTATGCATGTTAATTGGCGCTGCTTTCATGCGTCAGTTTGGAGCTATGATCAACATAACAGAGGAAACCTACAAGATCCTGGGTCAGTTGATACCTGTCTACTTTACTTCAAAAAGGAGTACCATAAGAATCCACCCACAATTGGCAAAATCAACCTTGAATACTGTGACAGCTTAGTTCCCATCTGCTACTGGCGCTTGAAGCGTCAGACTAGGGTTCTATATAATCAAATATATGAGTACCAAGGGATACCACTATGATCAGTGAGCGCTTAATTGATACCATCCAGACTTCAAGTGTAATTCTGGGGGAGCATCCCCTCTGCTTAGACAGGGCAGTATTTCCATTACCCAATAAAAAGGGTCTGAAGAGGGCAGCTGTCCCTCTAGTCTCACAGGGCAACCTCACTCATTTGGTAGATG
Source organism: Massospora cicadina (assembly GCA_022478985.1). Taxonomy (NCBI): domain Eukaryota; kingdom Fungi; phylum Entomophthoromycota; class Entomophthoromycetes; order Entomophthorales; family Entomophthoraceae; genus Massospora; species Massospora cicadina. The sequence continues at coordinate 69,060 of JAKSZP010008137.1, read as the reverse complement.
AGCGATGGGTCACAGCTCTTCCTTTAAAGATTCCATCACCTGTCCCCGCAATTGCCTCCACCAAATTAGTGCAGCAAATTGAGAGAATTTTCACCAAAATACTTGAAGGTTGTTACCCCCATGGGCCTAAAGGTTCTTATGAAGTTAATGACATTGAGCCTTTAAAATCAAAATATGGAAGCCATAAACCCTCAGCAATGAAGCCTGTTAGGCTCACACATTCAGTTAATGGAGAATCAAATGTCTAATTTTTGGCAAAACTCGCCAATGGCATTGGGTCATTTGAAATGTCGTCAGTTAAAAACCTGCTCCAAAACCTGCAAGGACAAAGCCCAACGGGTGTGTACCTCTTAATCAAAATGGATGTAGTGATGAATCCTTGGTCAAAATTGCCAATGGCATCAAGCCATTGGGCAATGACGTTGCCAATTTTGGAACTCCCCTAAAAACCTCAGGGGAAAATCCTGATGCGCATGTATCTCCATTGTCAAATGTTGCTGATAGCATGAAGCCTCATCTCAAAAGTCAGGATTTTTATTTGATAAAACTCACTTGGCCAATTGGATGCCAAAGTGACCAGACACGGGTGGGTTAGGTATCCCAAACCCGTTTCTGACCATTTGGGACCACCCTATGTTGGGTGGCCTTGGGAGACTTCCATTGCCCATTGGGTGAGACGCCATTGCACTAACCATCAGAAATATAGTGTAACCGCAAGTCAAGCATCTGAGGTCAAAGTGACAGTATCTCAATCTTCTGCCAATTTCTTTGAAGTCAGTTCAGATTGAAATCATTTTTCTCATCCCTCTAAAGTTCTCTGGGTTAGGTCAAATCTTGGGGGCCCTGATCCCATGCTTTTATAAGATATCTCCCATATTGACCACTATTTAAACAGTCATAACACACTGAGGAAATTGTTTGTCAATTTTCTTAAATATACTTTTCAATAAGAATCTCCTCAAGTTCCCAGTTTTTGCTTTTAATTCAATTCTTCCTAAAAAGCTCCCTATGGCACTAATCCTGTGGCCCGTCAGGCCTTACGTTGACTGGGCAATACCAGTCATGATAGTAACAATTGCTCCCTTATAGCCAACTGGGCCTATCATGTAAAAAAACTTCTGACAATTTAATCCCATTGTCAAAGCCATCCACAAGCAGGATATTAGAATACTGTGGGCTCATCTATCTCCACTTTACATGAGATCCGCCCTCATGCCTCTGTTTTTGTGCCAAACCCTTCTATGGAGTACCCAAAGCAGTTAATCCCTTCAATTTTCTGAAACAAGGCCCATGGGTCTGGAGTTGCAGCAGGCTTGTTCATTGCTGGGTTCCTTTTTATGCCTGCCACACATCAGCGTTCACTTGTTACACATCTTCCCGCACCATATAACGTCGTTAAAGTGGCAATGCTCCTGGCATTATAGCTTGCCTTTTGGGTGCATTTTCATCCCAACTGGAAGGCCGGTCTAAACTTCATATGCCATCTCCCTGACACCAAGCTATTGTAGGAACAGAGCTCAAAGTGGAGATTCTGGAAGGGTTGTTCAGGGAGTTCTCTGGCCCATATCAACAATCGCGCCTTGGGCCTCATGTGGCTCCAGAAATACTAGTATCTGGCCTTGGGGAGGTCAAAGTGTTTCTGGTTAACCTGCAGAAGAGGCCTCTTATGGTCCAGAGGCAAAAAGTGGTGGCTTATCTACACCTGACCCCAGTTGATGAGGTCCTTTGGCTTCACAAATTTTTCTTACTAAAAGAACTTGGCCTCCCCACCCAGAATTTGGCCAGCTTAATGGCAGTAGTTCCACTTGAAGCTTTGAAGGGGCTATTGAAGGAGCAACAAGATTAGGCAATGGTATTATTTTAAAATACCGAGAGAAATTTGCATCCCATGACCATAATTCTAAGGTCCACTCATGGCGTTGTCCATCAAGTGGACACAGGGGACCACCCTTACATTTGTTCTCTATTAATCCGCCACTTGAGGGCTGAAGAAGAGGTAGTTTCTGACGAAATTGGGGGTTGATGGAGCAGGGTATACTTGGGCTGTCAAAAAGTCCTTTGGTTGTACCTGTGTTAATTGTTACAAAAATAAGGATTACACTAACCAAGTAGTGATTGACTATCAGAAACTTCATAGTATCACTAAAAAGGATTTTATCACTACCAAGAATTGATGATGTTTTAGATAGTCTGGGCGGTGTTTGTTATTTTTAGCTATGGACCTGATCTTGGGGTACTGGAAGATCAAGTTGCCCATAGTGGAATGAGAAAAGTATGATATGATCACTTTTAAAGGGTTATTCCAGCCACTCATATGCCGCAAGGCCTATTTATTGCCCTAACTACGTTTATAAAGGGCCATGAACACTATTTGGGTGATCTCAAGCAGTCATGCATCCTTGTCTACGTTAACGACTTTACACATTTTTCATGTATGTTCTCAGAGCATCTATATTACCTTGAAGAAGTATTTCGCTGGCTCCCAGAGGCTAACATAAAAATCAAGCCTCGCAGATGTCATTTTTTCAAAGATCAACTAGAATATCTCAGGCTTGTGGTAGACGCCAGAAGTCTTCAACCACACCAGCTCAGGTAGAAGCCATCTGGAAGATAGCCCAACCCTGATCAAGTGGGATATCCAAGTCTTTTTGGGCATAATTTGGTACTACCGCCATTTTAATCCCAACTTCAGCTGTATTGGTCCCCGCTCTTTGAGCTTTAGAAGAAGGACGCCACTTTTCAATGGATGGAATGATGTCAGAGAACTTTTGACGCTATTTGAATGGTGCTGATCAGAGCTTTGGTGTCGCAGTATCTGAACTTTGAGAAAGAATTTATCATTCAGACTGACGCTTCCCTTTCCATTGTAAAAGCAGTCTTGTCATAGAAGGACAATGATGTGGCAAAGCATCCCATCGCTTATTGCAGCAGGAGTCTAAACTGCCATGAGTGAAACTATACTGTGATTGAGTGGGAGTGCCTAGTGGTAATATATGCATAAATACTTTTTTAGGCAATTTTCATGGAGTAAAGTTTAAAGTTGCGACCAATTGCGTTTCATTATCCTGGTTACAAAATCTTTGGGTGCCAAAGGGGCGCCTCGCCTGGTGAGCGCTCAAGCTTCAGATGTATGAATCTGAGATAACCACTGGCTGGGTGCAAAACACTGGGACACTGACTGCCTATCACGCTAAATGTTGCTATCACGGTGGATCTCACTAATATAATGTATGAGAAAATGATTAGTGGCAAACACACCAACGATTCACTTTAAATAATTTGGGAACTGGATGGGATGAGGATGGAGTACTTCTTTCAGAATGGTAAGCTATTTAAGAATGTTGTTAGTGTCACAGTGGGTTTTCCAAAGCCCTCTGATAAACTGGGTATTATATAGACGCACACAAGGTGGTAGGGCACGTAGAACTATGAAAAACATTGGTTTTTTGAAGCCGCAATATTACTGAGGAAGTTGAACTTTGACGTGCTTGAAAAAATCACTTGTTGTCATCAATGCCAAGTGAAGAAGCTCTTCCATAAGTGAGCTACTTATCATCTGGAGACCCCATTTTTTTGGCATACAATATCCATCAACATTGTAAGGCCCTTTCCAATAGTGAGTGAATCACTCTAAGTACATCCTGGTAGCGATAGATCACTCAACACAGTGGGTAGAAGCATTAGCAACAGTGATCTGTGGGCCATAACCGCTTCTAAGTTTATAATGGAGTGTGTCATTCAACGGCATTGTTGCCTGCAGTTCATACTCACGGAAAACGGAAAAACTTCACCTCCCATGTCCTTCCTAAGCTGATTAAATTGATGGCGATCTGCAGGTGCTAACTACTCAATACCATACAGACTCTAATGGGACCGTAAAACAGGTTAATGAAACTTTAGTAAATGTCCTTTCAAAGCTTGTGAGGGATTGAGCATCTGACTGGAGCACTTCTCTCCACTGCAATTTTCCATATAATGTTAGCTATTACTCAGTGATAGGAAAGAGTCCTTTCAATTACTCTATGGTAGACACCCAGATATGCCTCTGCTACTCTACTCTTGTGTAAAGATATCGGTGGAAAGGACCTCCTATGCTATCTGATGAATCATACATCCATACTTACTAAATTTCAGACTGAAGCGTACTTGACAAGTTTGGCTAGAAAAATATAAGGAGTATGATTTTTATCAATGACAACGTAGTGGACTGCCGTAGCTCACAATAGGGGAGCGTCTCTTGTTCCATGACCAGCATGGACTTGGGCGGCGGAATAAGGTGGCTAGCATATAGATCAGACCCTTTGAGATAATAGAAAAACGGGCACTGACGCCTACATGAATAAGGAACTGGCAAGTGTTGGATCATCAAATGAGTGCAAGCTAAGTTTCTCCAGACATATAAACAATAAGAAAACCACCTGGAAGAACCCATACACCATTGGCGTAGAAGTAAGGTTCCGCTCTCAGATATAGATGAGGTTCTTCCAAATTGGTTAGCAGAGGATGAGACGTAGGCGACTTATCATAGGAATGCCATCTTATTAAGAAGGTAAATGTCAGTAAATTAACCAGATGGTTTCATCCATCTAAGCCAAATCTAGGGATCCAAATTAGTTTTGATAATTATAGTCAATAAATTGAAGAGGAATTTACCAGATCTGGTTGCCTCAGAAAGCACTTTGATTAAAATTGGTATAACTCAACTATCAGTGACTAGAAGCTAGGGATAATTAACACATTAACTTTAATAAAGCTACATAGGTTGCTGGCAGATCAGGTGCCTAAGATTAACAATGAGAAATGTGGCAATATGGTACAATCTCGCTGAGAGTTACACTGAGCAAATAATGAGTGAGATTATCTTCTTGGTTTATTGTAGAAGTGATCGCATTGAGAGAGATAACAGTAGTGACAGAGTGGAAAGGGAATCGCTTTTAGGTGTAAAATCTGCAGTGGACTCTGCAGTAATAAGTTGATATCTGGTGTAGACCCTTAATTTTAACAGTTTGAAGCCAGTTTTATAATAAAGAATGTGATCCTTGAAGCGCTTTGCTTCTAAAAAATTTTATTTTATTCAGAATTTGAGGAACCCCAATCTTCATATTGTACTTCCATTGTATCAGTGGGCTTAACTTCTGTGCAAAAATCTTCCGTATTTAATATAATCTTCCAGAAGATCAACTGGGAGGTCATCACCCAAGTGACATGAAAGGTGGTATCATAGTAGCAAAGGTGTTTTTTAATTTATTGGTGCTCCACCTCAATTGTCTGTCAGATTGTGGGTGGTACATGGATGACTGACACAGTTTAATTCTTAATGCCTCACATAAGGTGTACTAGTATTTTGGTGTGAATTGGGGCCCTTTATCACAAAAGGCTTCTTGTGGCACTCCATACATAATGAAAATATGGGACAAAAAATTTATGATACATGTCCTCAATCATGGTTGTCTGTGAAAACAGGGAAACTATTGCGTACTTTGCTAATCAGTCAAAGACTACCAGATTTTGCATTGAATCCTCATGATGTTACAAACCTACAATGAAGTCCACTAATACTGATGTTCATGGTCTTTTGCCAGTTATATTGGATATAAGGATCCATTTCTGCCCATTATGTCCAGTTTAAGTCACTCATAGATTATGCAACGCTCTATCCAGGCAGGCACATTCTTTATTATACTGTTCAAATAATATGCTCATTTTATCAAGTTGATGCATTTTTTTGTGCTAGGGTGCCCCATGGTTGGCGAGTTTGTGATGTTCCCCCTATGAACCGTGGTTTTAGAACTTTAGGTACCCATACTTGGTCATGGAAGTAAATTATCCTCTCTTTTTTTGGGAGTACCATCCAGAGGTGCTTTTTCTGAAAATATTTTGTCACTTAGGGCTTGTCTTTCCATAGTTTCAGTTTGGGCATTTAGTACAGCCTCTAAGAGGATCACCTCAGTATTTATTTTTTGTGGTTTATTTGAGGGTATTGGTCAAAATGGGACTGTATTGTCAGTGTTCAGTTCATTCATGTGCTTGGTGGGCGTTTCTTTTGGCTTAAATGGGGATAACAGCTTTGGAGGCCGATTCTATTGGGGGTTCTTCCAGTATTTGCTCCATAGGGATCACTGTGACCAGTTCAGTGTCTTCCACAAGGTGAGTCTGGATAATGATCTTTTTTCTCAGGATTTCTGGTAGTATGTGTCAGCCCACTGATGAACTTATATTTGAAGTTAAAGTTAAGCAGATCTTTGGCATCTTAGCTTATTAATAAACCAGCTTATATGGTCTGTAATAAAGTAAACTTTTTTAGGGCTTACTTCACAGGCTGAGGTGTGCATTAATTTTCAGTGGGTAATATATTGTAAAAGTGGATATAGTGATACTTGTATATAGATAATTATCTTAGCATAGTTCCTCATAGCAAATATTAAATCCAATCAGATTTTCTCCTAAAGACAGGACTGAGAACCTTCCTTCAAACCACTTGAAGTTACTTAAAAATAATCCAGACAAGGTAAACTAATCTTTCAACTCTTCCTCTAGAGTTGGAAAACTTCTGTAATACATGGTAGCCTCTCCCTTCCACTATTTACACAAGTGATCTTTAGATTTTGATAGCAAATATGAACAAAGAAAAATATCCTATTAACTCTAATCACAAGAGCACACTACAAAAAACGTATCAGTCTAAATATCTATTACACTCAACTTTTATGATTTTATTAAAAAATACAAGGGTTATTATAAGAAATTTGGCCTAACTTTTCTGTTGGAGCCCCAATGTGAATGACATCCATTTCCAATGAATTTAACCCTTAATAAATGCAACAACAATTAATAATGCATCTACTCATCCTTATACATAGTTGGTATCCAAAGATGAGTAGATTACAATCTTTACTGGGTTTTTTTAATAATAGTATGTCCCAACGCCGTTTTCTACCCCAGCAGATTACCCTCATGAAGCTATCAACATGCTTTTTAATGGGACCATTAATCTATTAATAGCAGGTTGCACTGCTTTAGGCTAACCCACAAGTTACTAATAAAAGCGTTATTAATGCTTCAGAAACTGCCAGTAAGACCATAATCAATTGGCAACAAACCTCAATTAATCCATGCAAGAATATTTAATTAGTGATACTCAAACTATAAATAAAACACTTTCAAACATTGTTGGGGATTAACCTCACCAAACATTAATAATCCAGCAGAATTAAGCCTGTCAAATTAGGCTAATATTCTATAAGGAAATAACATGGAAAATAGTTATAAATTAATGATACTTTCGACATCTGCTATAGATTCTAAAAATATAAATCAAAACCCAATGGACTAAAACAGATATGTTATTGATTAATGACCTGGATGATGTGGGCACTCAAAATCCCAACACATCCCCCACTTGACCAAGTTATCCAGTTAAATAGAAATTCAGAGCAGATGCCACCTTATTCTGTGGCCTGAATCAACCAGCACGACTTAAAATTATATCAGCAGTGATAGATCCCTTTTTCCTTGCTTGATGCAAATTTTATGTCCGTTATCAGCAGCGCAATTCTCTTCTCCTTCTCATATTCACTTCCACCTTACATGAGCATGGTTCTCCAGGGTCACTTGATCATCATGCTGATGTTGGACTTCTGAAAGCATATATTCCCCCAACTTAGGTTTCTAACAAGGATAGATATAACGGCCATCCAACATACCAGAATTACTTGGTCAATCAAACCAATAAATTATTAACGCTTTTTCCCCCAGGTTGAGGGCTCTCACGCTTGATCAGCTTAGATCTTCATATTCTCTTTCCTCAAGACTCTCCACGGCAGACCCAAATTCAACACAAGCTGGTCCTACCAATTGTTCACGTCGTTATCCACTATCATCATAATACATCCCCTCTCCCTGAAAGACAACTGAAGGTGGGAACACTTCCAGATACACTCAATAATGTCAAAAATAAGAACCAATTATATTTGTATTATATTTTCATATTTTTTTTCTAAGATGATAAACGATTAAATTAAATACTTTCACATATCATATATCTTTTATATTTTTTATTTTTTTATTTTTTAATTTTTATTTGGGAATATGCGACTGGAGATGATGCACTCAAGGGATGGGATAGGTGAGTAAATTGGAAATAATTTAAAACTATAAGCAAATGGAGTGGTTTGATGCTATCTGCACAACCTTGGCATCGCGCCTTGCTGTGGGTTGCTGTTGGGGGAGACCTCAGTTAACTCAGGTAAATGGGCTTTCCATAAAACATGTTCATTGCACCATGGAAATTTTGAACATGTGTGAAATGGGTAAAGATGCTACTTGCACACGCTGTTTCAATGAAAATGACATCCCCAAACAGCTAGTAGCCAAAGTTTTTGTTTAGAGTAAAGCAAAAGTTATTGACGCCCCTAGCTGAGTCAGACCCTTGTGGGCTTGCAGTGGTGGAAACCCAGTTACTATGGATTGCCCATAATGATAGAACAAAATTATTTTGTTGCGATCAAGATCTCAATGCCTTGACCTGGCCTGGAAGAGCCAGTCCTCAGCTATATGGTTGGGTTTGTGGGTCTTAGCTGTGCTAAGCGCTCCACTTCTTCCAAGACCCTTCCCTCTGTTTTACATAGAACATACCTGTGGTGCAGAGAATCTTCTTCTCTGCACACTGTGCACAGCCTGTGTGTGGCGTTTGGGTGCTCCCCTGTCCAAAAAAGTCATTTAGCAACTCTCCAATGCAGGGTTGTAATTTTGGGGTGGATTAGAGGCTTGCTCAATATTCCCCAGGTAGTATTATAGAACTTGGGAGGGTGAATGATTACCCAGAAATCCAGAGCTGGGATTGGCTGGATGCTTGGGCCTTTGGAATTCACATTGGCTGGTGGCATTGGGTGCTGATCAGATTTATTTTTCCATTTTTGCCCATGGCGCATTTTTTGAGGCTTGAGTTCGATTCTTGGTGCTATTTTTTAGTTTAAAATAACGGAGCATTGCCTTGGCCTCAGGCGTCACATCCCATGGCCCCACTAACCCTGGGCGTGAACCTAGGTAATTGAATAGGGTGTTTGGGGATCCTGGGTTCCTGAGAGCTAGGTTTTGGCTATTTGGGTCCTTGCTTCAGATGCCCATGGAGGCGGACTCCCTTCTTGTGAGGTCACAGCACTGATCCATTTCATGAATATGTTAATGGTATTGCGTTCAGGGTCTATTAACCCCATCCCACCTTCATAAGTTGGCCCCCTTAGTGTGGTGATCCTGGCTGGAGGGAGCATGAGCCCCAGAACCAAGGCTGTAGAATTGATGTGAGTTTTTTTATAAAAAGCTAAAGGCATAAACATGCACATGGTACTAAATTTTTGAGAAGAGCATAGTGTTGGCAAGGTGACATTTTCCAGCCAGAGATTTCTTCCTAAACTTCCACCTTGCCACTGTCCTTTGGATATCCTGAAGTAGCTTCTCTTACACCTATTAAGTTGCTATAACCGCACTTGTGATGGGGATCCCTAGGTGTTTGGTGGGTTCCTTTGGGCAAGGCATCTGAAAAGGGTGGTGGGATAAAGTTGGATTTTTTACACTTCTTCACTTTGCTTATGTTTATGATTTTTCTTTTTGTCCTCTTATTTTTAGGGCCTAGGGCTTAGCATCTGATAGCACCAAGGCTTGTGCTTTGGTTTTGTTGAGTTTGTCTTGGAAGGCTCTTTCATATAGGCTGATTATCTCCTCTACCTTTTTAAAATCCGCCATGGAGGAGACCCTACCACACAGTCATCTGCAAAGGCCAAAACCTTAAGCGGTTTTTGCCCCTTGTACTCAATGCCAGCTAACTGTTTCTCTATCACCTGTAGGAGGGGGTCAATTGTGAGTTTTTGCAGGATAGGGCTAAGTGGGTTCCTTTGATGGAGGCCTCATTCTGATGTGACAGGAGGTGAATTGAATGCAGACCCTAGAACTGAGAAGGTGGATAACAGCTGATGGTTCGCTATCCATGAGATAAAGGGTTTGGAGAAGCCATGTTTGTGAAGTATTTCCACCAAGTATTCCTAGACTACTCTGTCATATGCCTTAGCTTGGTCTAGAAATCAGAGCATGCCCTTGGATGCTCCTCCCAGTGTGTTTGTTACTTGGTGGATGTTGTCCTAAATGCTCTTCCCTGGAGTGAAACCATGCTGTTGTGAGGCAATGCACTCCTTGGATTTTCTGAGAGACCCTTAGCATTATCTTTCCCATTATCTTCATATCCGCGTTGATTAGTGATATTGGGCGCCAGTTGTCAAGTCAGTACGGTCCCCTTTTTTGTGGAGCACTATGGTATAGGCTTCTGCGCCTCCTGGGATCACCCTCCCCTCTTGCAGACTTGAGTTAAAGAGAGATAGCATGGGCTTCTTTATTGTTTCATAGTTTGCTTTATAGTACTCATAGGGGATGCCGTCTAGTCCTGGCGACTTGTTGGTAGAGAGCCTCTGTGAAATCTGTGCTAGCTCATCCTCCATTATGGGGTCAACAAGGTTGGCTAAATGTCGGCATGGTTGAGGACAGCATTAAAGAAGTAGTTCTTAGCAGCTTCCTCTGTTGGGACTGCATTATACAGTTTTGAGTAGTAGGAGTGGGTGATGGATGCTACCTCTTCTGGGTTGCCAGTGGTTTGGCCTTCGCTTTTTTGAAGTTCAGTGAGACTGGCATTTTTGACCTCATTTTGTAAGTCTAATAGAAAAACTTGAATGGGTAATCCCCCTGAACAGCCCATATGGCGCCTGCTTGGAGAGCCTCCGTGTTTATTTAGAGTTGTTTATGTTTCTTGACAATTGGTGTCTGTTTCATCCTATCTCTAGTCTAATGTGGTGAGTAGCCGCTATGGGGTGGGTATCTTTCCAGATGGTTTAATTTTCTCTGAGCTTTGGAAAGCTCTGCTATTTCCTTCCTTGTGCAACGGGATGCTGCGTGGGCTGGGGCGGATAAAATTTCCTTTTTAACCTTTGCCACTGCTGCCATAAGGTTTCAGAGTCAGTGCATTTGGTTAGTTTATCTACATGTATTTTTGTCTAATCTTCTACTTGGACTAGATTCTCTTTCTTTGGCAGCATCCTTTTCCAACGTTGGTTCATGGGTGATTCTTCCATTGATTAAATACTAATTTTCATCATTATGTGGTCTAATAAATGTGAGTCGATTGTTGCAAAATCTTCAGCTTGTGATGCCAATGACACGGGTATGAGTATCCAATCCAGTCTAATGGCACTGTTAAGTTGATTACCTACAATATTTAACCGCGTTAGATTAGGAAACTATGATTCTGAGAATGGTTTGGCATCTAGAAGACTTTTTTATGTCATTAGTTATGTAATTGGTTCAATCCTATTGGCGGGTTTTTGATATTTGGCCATCTGTCTTAAGTTCCGTCCAGCCAGCAATTAAAGTCCCCTTGGGTAAATGGGTTTTCTTCTAAAGGTTCAAGTCAATTAAGTTGCTCAGAAACTCTTCCCTTTTGTCCGCTTCAACAGGGGCATATATGAAGTGGCCTGATATGTTTTGTTCCACCACTTGAAGGCCAGAACATGAACCCTTCTTTCCAAATGAAAGTAGTAGTTGGTGATTGTGATGTCAGCTGTTGCTTTGACTAAAAATCCACAAAACTGGTCCAGAATGTTCGCAAAGGGAGAAAGAGCCTGGACCACTCTTCCTCCTTTCCAGTAGTGCACTTGCTCTCCTGCAATCAAGCATATCCACCGGTGGATTTAGCAGACCTCTCTTCTTATCCAGGGACTTATTGGATGAGAGTCCTGCTATGTTGAGATTCCTAATCGTTAGTGAGCCCAGCACGCATGTTATGACTGCATAGGGCAAGATTGACCCTGTGCAGCTGAGGGGGATTGCTTTTGTCTGAACCTAGTCATAGGACCCTCATAAATGGTTTGGGCTGGTGATTTACTTTAGTGCGATTCTGGTGGCCAAGAATTCCGAATTTGAGTTCTCCATACAGTGAGCACTGTTGTCCTCCATCCCGTTGAGGGCTGCGAAACTGTTGGCTTATGAAATGGGCTTGTTGACTGGTACTTGAATAGGTTGAGCTCCATTGTGTACAGGTAGGAAGTGTGCGTTGCCCATTTCTGATTGAAATGCCCTTTGCACATTATCTTGTGGCTGCTGGGCTGTCTTAGGGGCGGTCATACTAGAAAATGTAACTTGTTGTTGCTCAAAGTTGTGCTTGGCTGTTTCCTCCCAAACTGCTGCTTCCTTCTCCTTCTGCTTCTTCTTCTTAGCCTTCTCCGCCGCCTTTCTAGCCATCTTCACTTCTTTATGTTGCTCTGTGGAGACTGTAAGAATCACCTCATAGTTAACCTGTGATCCCCAGAGGCGGTCTTTTGATGCGTCCCTTTGATCTATATCCTTCAGACTTTCTTCACGCTCAATAAACTTTCTTCCCTCCCATGTAGCCAGACAGGCATTTTTTATGCCCTACTTTGTTGCATCTCGTGCATATGGGAGGGCTCTTTTCTGGATGACTGATAAAGGGCAATACTGATTCCCCCTTGGGACTAGGAAAAAGCTTTGCGTGGTATTGTATTGATGTCACCATCAGCATCCATGCCGGGCATATCATTGCTGCAGCCTTGTTTGTAGCCAGGTGGGGCAAGAGGCGGGTTTTCTCCATTACAAAATAGACTAGTTCTCCATATGCGCTCAGGCCGCTTGTTAACGCTGCCTCCAGATTTTCAGCTTTTCAGTGGTTAGGAGTCCTTTAGTACTACAAACAACTTTTTGTCATTCCAAAAATGAGTTCATTTGATTGAGATATTGGCTGTAATTTGTTCAAGATCCTTGCCTACTCACAGCTTAGTGTAGGTGACTACAAATGGGGCATCTATGGCTGCATCCGCGGCCTCAGCAGTAGCAAAGCCAAGATCTAAGGTTCCCATTGTAATTTTTTAATTAAGCTTACAGCTTCTGGGAATCGTCCTGGGATAGTCTTACAAACTGCAACATAACTTTGAGGTTCTTTAACGCCAAAGTTAATGTGCACACAAATTCACTTGAGGACTTGGGAAATGCGTGGCTGATGTTGTCAGTTCAGTGAAAATCTTGGACTATCTTAAGATAGTCACTGTTTGGGACATATGGTCCCTTTTTTGCACTACAGTTAAAGTTGAGCAGGTGGGCCTTCTGGCCCATACTGTTCCCCTTCATCTATGCTGCATAGGTGTGTGATTTCAGTGAATTCAGTCGCTTTGTCATCCCCTCATTGGACGGCATAATTAATTCAATCTATTCAATTTATTTAAGGTACGCCGACCAGGGGACGGACAGTACCAAATCACAACACCCAAAACAACAAAATAAAACTACTAACCAAGTGGGAAGCGGAACCGCTAACCCACCATGGCAGAGGGTGAGGAGGGGTCGAGGGTTGGTTTTCAGAAAGACCTGCCTCGATCATGGGATGTTGGTTACAGTACCAGACCAGAGCAGAGAGCCAGGGCGTTGGGGCATCCGCATAGTGAGGGTGGAGGTCAGCATAGTAAGAGTTTTCCACCTCCTCATCAAGATAATGACAGGAAAGTGATTCAACAAAAGCTGCGAAGAGAATTTCAGCTTCTTTGCGGGCTTCAGGAAGTTGGGTGAAAGGGAGATACTGTGGCAGGTGATTTTGGCTGAGGGGTTGAATGAAGCAAGCTTTGCGACATTCATAACAGTAACTTCAGCATCATCAAATAGTTTCGAGATGTCACTGCAGGAAAATTCAGGGAAGTTGGGGGGAAGAAGAGGGTGGGCAGGCCGTTCTGGAACTGAGCCACTGACTGGGCCACCGCGGTGCATAGTTTCGGGCATTGAGGAGAGGCCACCACAGCTAAGGTGAACTGGTGGTCACTTTGGAAGGGGGCTGTATTGGGCAGAGGAGCGAAATGGCGAGGGGCAGGGATTTCATCGAAGTTGGGAAGGAAAAATTCTACCTGACCATAATTAAATTGGCAAAGAGGTTGACCTGTAAGCTTACTAATGAGGACATTACCTGATTCGTCAGTCTCAGCCAATAGATCCCATGGATTTTGGTTCACTGGAATAGTGGCGTTCAAATTTGGGTGGGTGAAATTGGGCGAATGGGCGGCTGCTTGGGTGCTAATGGTGGTCCAAGCATTGCTCTGATTGGCTGGGGTGGATTTAGGTGGGAGAGTGAGGTTAGAGGTTTTGGGGGGGGCTGATTTTCCACGCAGGCCCACTGAACAAGATTGGAGGGTGGGAGGGGGCAGCAAAGCGCCCCTTACTGAACCTCCAGAGGGGGGCTCAGAAGCCGCATCAGCGGAATTGGCCTGAGGGCATGTTTTTTTGCATGGTTGAGGCCAAGGAAGAGGGAACAAATCTGCCTACCATTATTGACCTGAGCCCAAAAGAAATGATCAGGTGCTGCAGCCACACTAGCGCGGGGTGGGATTTGTTGGGCTATGGTAGGGTGGTGTGGGATGATGGTGGCTGTTGCATGAGGAGCAGCAAGGCGCTCTGCACCAGATGGAATGGCAAAGATGAGGTTGGGCTGAGTGCCATAAGCCATAAGCCCTGCGACCAACTGGTCATACAAAACCTGGGGTGGAAGGTGGGATGGGAGATTTGCAAAGGATACCACCAGCGTGGTGTCTAAAGGGAGGCGAGTATGGGTTGTGGGAATGGGGTTTTTTTATAAATTAGAAGAGTTTGTGCTGCCGCTTCAGCATCCTCCTCAGATTGGAACCCAACATCAAAGTAGCCCTTAAAAGGGCGGAAGTCTATAAAGCCAGCTGGCGCAAAGGCCGCAGTATCTAGGTCAATAATTGCCTTATCAGCATATAGGAACAAACGCCCATAGTCCACTCTAAGGCAATAGCAAATGGCGGAGCGAGGGAGGGCGAGAGGATGGGGGCGAGAAGGGTGGACGCGCGCCAGGTGGAGCGCTAAGTCCTGTGGGGGGACAAAATGGCTGGAAGCAGTGGGCGGGCTGTTTGAGCCCATCCAAACGTGCTTGCCCGCGGGGCAGAAAACACTAGGTGGGGGTGCACCGCTGCCCCACACTGGGGTGGCAGGCAGCGGAGCTAAGGACATCAAAGAATAGGTTTGGGAAGACAGCTGTGGATAAATAAAACTTAAATCTAAAATCGCTCAAAAGTGACTTTGAGCGGTATTAGATGGCATAATTAAGACAAATTTGTAATTGGTTGAATCAATTTAATCACCTGTAAACAAAAGTGATGCTTACAAGAGATAAAAGTTATCTTTTATATTTTTTCTATATTTTTTTATCTTATATGCATTTTTTACCTTTTTTCTTAGATCCTATACTTTAATAATTTGCTATGGACCTGATTCACTATATGACCATCATTGATATTTCTCACCATATATGCAACTGTTTCTGACTTGGTGATAATTTCAAATGGTCCTAACCGTTAGACTTTCATTCCTGATTTGTCACTAATCTTGACAAGTCCTGATCTTAGTTCATCCATCAGAATTTTGCACTTAATCCATCCAGTATCATAATAAGCTTTTATTCCTCAATTGGCAATATTTTTATACAAATAATCGTTTTTCTCTGTAGATTTAAATATTAGCATTATTTGCCATACTTAACGTTCAAATTAATACTCCCAATAGATCCATAGATGATCCCTTGATTGTGCAGATTGGTATGAAAAAATATCATTATCCATTTTTATTTTAGCTGATCATTTTCATTCTTAGTGTTTCATGCCTTTTTTGATAACTGTAAAGTGTAAGTCTGAGCGACTTCCTTTGCAATTTCTGGATCAATCTTCTTCATTTTTGATTTCACTCCTGTGACAGAATTTATATTTAACATTAAAGTTCAATAATCTAGATCCTTTCCTGAGTTTTCTACAAATAGGTCTGAAATATCTACTACATCTGGGAAGATATCTAAAGGAACAGTTTTAAGTGCAGCACTTGATTGTTCCGCACCTAGACTGCTGAGCCTTTTCCCAACTCCTTGTCAGTTTCCTCCAACTGTGGCAAAACAATATTCACATTTTCTCTTGTCTTCTTCCCCAACATTGGGCATCAAAATGTCCTGTCGCACTGCTCTTAAAATATAAGTTTTTCAAATATTTATCCATTTTTGTAATTTGGGGATCTTCCCCATTGAAACTCTGTTTCAAAATTATTAAATTTTCCCATATTCTTGTCTTTAAATTACTCCATAATCTGATCTTCATCAGCTGGAATCTTTAGGAGTTTGATTGGGTACATTAAATGTTTATCCTACCTTTTATATATGCTCCGCCATTTGCAAAATGGAAGTCTGGTTTGTAAGCACTAAAACCATGGCGTGTTGTAGATCTTTATAGGGACAAAGCGCTGTATGCAATGCAATATGTTAAAAATCCAACAGATCTTTTGCACCTGCCAAGATTTGCGCTTCCTGGTAAAATTGGTTGGCAAAATTGGCTAGGGTTTTGTCTCTATTGATTTGGATTCCCATGAACTCCTGTTTGCGGCTAACCATTCACTCAGGGATGCTGTACTCGTTCAAATTGTTTCTTTAGCATCATTATACGTTCAATTAATTCTGTTCAAGTGAAAAACACCAAATTTTGACAATCTGTGTCCAAACAGTTCATACCTGGCTACTGCTTTCTGGAAGTTACCATATTCAAACATCATCAACTTAAATGTTCTGAAAATTTTGGAGCATTATACCAACGTAAGATGAGTAGCTTTGATTTATTCCAGAATCTTCTGTTGCTACTTTGATGAAAGGTACATGCCCAGTAACCTTACCAATGATGAGGGCATTATTGAGGGTCATCTCCAAATTTGCAGCGTAAGTTCCAGGCATAATTCTCTGAAGCTGTACTTTCCCATTGGAACTTTATTCATATATCTCATTGACAGATCCATCCACCTCCATCTGGGCGCAAATACACTTATGATTTTTAGTTCCTTTAAAAGCTTTAAATTTGTGCTACATTATCCTGAATATGGCAGATACATCTTATATTTGCTTCCCAAACAGCCTTCTGGAACATTGACTATTTAATTACTTCATTTTTCTTCCACTTCATGGAGGTGACTTTCCCATAAAGATCATTGTTGGCCTTTGTGACTTGTCCTATTTATATCCTTGGCTTTAGCCACTCATTCATCCAAAGTAACTATATTGGATTGTAATGCCAAATTCATCATGTTCTTGTTCACTGTTTCTAGTTATATCCGCAACTTCTAAGTTAGTTCTTGTACACCATTCTTCTGATATTTTTTACCTAATTTTTTTCTTATAATTTCAATTAACCACTTTAGTGAGCTTAAAATATAAACTTTTGGAGGTTTACTGCACAGGTTTAAGGTTTGCATTGAATTATTGTTGATTAATATATGATAAATGTGGGTATAGTGGTAATTCGATTAAAATAATTATTAGGCTGAGTTCTTCACAATCAGATGTATTAAATCTTTTTCAGGTTTTCTCTTATAGACAGGTATTGGCAATTTTACTTCAACCCACTTGAAGATACTTGGGATCAATACAGACAAGGAAACTATCCTTTCAACTCTTCCTTTATAGTTGGAAAACTTCTGGACAACATGATAACATCTCCCTTCCACTCTTGACACTAGAATCTTGAGATTCTGAGAGCAAGTATAGACAGCAAAACCTATCCTTTTAACTCTAATCACAAGATCACAATATATAAAAATTTATAAAAGTCTAGATATCTATTACAGTTAAAAAGTCTTTTTATTAAAAAATACAAGGGATTTATATAGGGAATTGTACGCCCAACTTTTCTGCCGGTGCCCCAATGGGAACAGCATACATCAACAATGGTTTTTAACCTTAACAAATTTCATTAACCTTGTTTAATGCATCTGCTCATCCATCTACCTATTTTTTATCCACCGCTGACTAGATTATGATCCGTCATATTATTGAAAGTTAGAAATAGCTGGTCCAGATGCCTATATTTAACTACAGTGGATTTTCCTTATGAAGCTTCCACCCCGCTTAAATGATGGACCATTTACCCATTGTAAGAGGTTGCGTTGATTCAGGCTAACCTGCATGTTGATGACATTACAGTTGTTGTCAACAGTTCACAACTGCCAATAAAAATCTTTTCAACCAGCGACAAAACCCAATTGGTCTTTGCAAGAATTTAAAGTACTAAATGTTTAAACTAGTATCAAAATAATTGTAAACATTGTCAGGGATCATCCCTGACAGAACATTAATAACCCAGAAGAATCAAATCTGGCAAAATAGTTTTATATTCCATAAGGAAATAACCCAAACAATAGTTAAAAATTAATAACATCTATAGCATCCACTATAGAAACTATTAATATAAAAAGAATCCCAGCGGACCAAAATTATATATGTATATATATCCTATTAATCTGTAGAAGTGAGCATTCCAAAATTCCAAAAGTTAGTATGTCAGTGGTTTATGGTCTTTGCGCACTGTAACTGTGTGTTTTGCTCCATGTAGCAAATATTGACAGTGCCTCAACAACTAGGTGACAACAACAAATTTCTTGTCTAGATTGCCCACGAGAGTTTATACTGGTATTTTCAGGCAAACAGCAAGTTAGAATTAGACCGGCCTGCCAGCCTAGATGCCAGAGCACCCAAATGGTAATCCAGAATGCCAAAGGCACTGCTGCTGGTACAACAGATATGTAACTATAAAGGAGTTTCACCAATAACTTCCAGTGATCCAGAATCTCATACAGTCACATAGTAAAATACCAGACAAATATGGCTGTTAACCCAGAGGGGTTTGTGAGTGTCAGCGGAAAAGGCAGTTTCTTTTTCAACATAAAAAACTAAATTTTAGGAAAGGTTTTTAATGGAAAAATAAAGGAAGAAAATTGACCAAAAATTTTCTCAGTGCAATGCTGATAATCAAATAGTAGTCAATTGATAAGGAAACAAGCCAGGATTGGGTCCCTCAAGTTTGACCTAACTGGTGACTTAATGGAAATGGGGGCAGATAAGCTCACTGGGAATTGACATTGAAGGATTTGGCGGTAGGCTGAGTCACTTTCAGTTTGTCCTTGAATGCCTGAAATGAGAATCGACTGCATTTCTATCAGTTGGTGCAACGGCATCTGGCCCATTGAGCAACGGGAATCCCCCAAGGCCACCCCACATAGGGGTAGTCCCAATTGGGTGAGAATGGGTTTGGATGCCCAACCCACCCATGCTCAGTCACTGGGCTGTTCATTCAGTCAAAAGCGTTGTGTCAGCTGCAATACCCAATTTGCCAGAAGAGAGCTTCAAACTATTGATGATGGTGTCCGATGCTGCTACCTGCATGTTGGGGATCATCCCCAACGATTTTGGGAGGGGGTTAATTTTGACAATTGCAGTGTTGGCTGAATAAAAACTGTCAGCAATTTTGGCCAATGAGTCAATCTTCATTCCTATTTGACTATGTGGATTCTGATCATCAGGCTTGTTTCCACTCGTTTTCAGACTGGTCAACTTCATTTTGGAGATTTTTGCGCAAAATTCCTGATCAGGCATACAATTTTGGGTGAGGTGAGTGTGGGCGCTGGGGAGGGATCTGAAGAGAGAGGGCTGTTACACAGCGCTCATCTACCATGTGGGTAAGGTCGCCCTGGGTGACGAGGGGTACAGCCACCCTCTTCAGAGCCTTTTTGCTCAAAAATGGGAAGTGGGCCCAGTTGACACACAGGAGGCGTTCCCCTGGGCTTACATTACCCTTCCCTTTTTCCAAAGGAAGGGCACCACCGCCAGAGGACTGCACGAGGGCCACATTTTTGTGCGCCTTGGGTAGTTTGATTGCCATTACCATTGCAACTTTTTAGGGGGATGGGGGCGTTGTGGTGAGATTTGTGAAATGCATCGACCAGCTCCATACAGTTAGAGCAATCATGAGCCTTAACCCAAATGTTCTTGTAAGCTGGATACACTTTCCAGGCCATAAGATACTGAACTGATTTCCGGGATTTGTGGGATGCTAAAATGTTTTCCATCTCATCTTCTTCCACATCCTCTATCACAATTGGTTCAGGTTTGGTGGAGACAATCCCCTTGAACTGGGACAACAGAGAAACATGGAAGACAGGATGATGTTTCCAATTAGCTGGCAATTTCAAATTGAAAAGCACCATTGCCCAAGTCTTCCTCCACCAGGTGGGGACCAGAACGTTTGCTTGCAAACTTCTGGGAAGGTACCAGCATCTGCAAATGTCGGGTGTCCAACATAACGTGAGAGCCCACTGCAATATCATGACCAGGAAGCTGTTTGCGATCCACAAACTGTTTATAATCATTGATAGCCTTTGTGAGGCGCTTCCATACTAAGGACTGGGTAGACCGGATATGCTCAACATGATCTGTGGCAGCAGGAACCTCTGGGCGTATACAGGGACCGACCAAAAAAGAGGGATTATAGCCTAAAGTTGCTTTATATGGAGAAAACTCCGTTTATGCGTGAGTACAGTCGTTATAGGCAAATTGTGCAAGAGTGAGGTCATCAGCCCAAGTATCCTGGGCAGCCAAAGCGTAACAGTGCAAATACTGTTCCAAAATTTGGTCAACCCGCTTGGTTTGTCTGTCAGACTGGGGGTGGTAAGCGGTAGAATGACAGGGGGTGCTTTTTAGGATGGATAAAAGCTCATTCCAAAATTGCGCTGTAAATTGGGGTCCATAGTCACTAATGATCTCCTGTGGGAGGCCAAACATTGAGAACACATGGCGTATGAAGAGCTGAGTGGTCTCTTTTGACATGATTGCAGAAGTATAGGGAATAAATAGGGAAAATTTGGTGTGCGATTGACCACCACCATCACTGCCATAAACCCATTAGAACAGGGGATTTTGATAATAAAATCCACAGACACCAATGTCCATGGACCCTCCGCCTGTTGTAATGGGTGTAGGAGACCCTTCTTTCCTGAGTGGTAAACTTTTTCCCGAGCACAGGTAATGCAATCTGCGATATAAGCCAGAACTTCCTTAGTTAAGCCCACCCAATTATAGTTTCTCTTTATTAATTCGATGCATTTCTTGTTGCCTGGATGGCTGATTTGGAGGGTCAAGATGCGCACAAAATACCTCGGCTCAGAAAAGAGGGGGAACCAAAATGTGTGACTAAAATAGATGAGTCCCTCCACCAAGGAGTACAGAGAGTGTTTATGATTTTGAAGGGCCAATTGCTTGAATAACTCCACCCCTTTGGGGCAGGTAATTTGGCCGGCTAAGACCTGAGCAACAAGTTGGGCGTCGGAAGCAAGGGCGGTGGAAGAGATGATGAAGGGAACAATCAACAAAATTTGAGCAGTGGGAATCATGGTAATGAGTTCCGCTTCTTCCAAATCCATGGTACATTGGGCGGGGTTGCAGCTGAGAAAATCAGGAAGCAAGTTAAGTGCACCTTTTATGAAACCATATTTGAGTTTGAAACTGCACAAGACCTGATAGGTTCAGGCTTGTTGATGCACCAATTTTTGAGGTTTACGGAAACACAAGAGAGCTTGGTAATCCATGCAAACAGTTAAGTCATGCTGGGCACCCTGTAACAGGTACCGCCAATGAGTCAATGCCCATGCTACAGCTGCCAACTCTTTATCATAGATGGCCCAGGATTGCTCTGTAGATATGATTTTTTGGGAAAAATAGGCGACCAGATGTTCCAAGCCCTCATTCTCTTGGAGCAGCACTGCCCCCAATGCCACCGAGAAGGCATTGCACATGACGATATATGGCTTATCAGGATCTTCATGTTTCAGGATAGGCGGAGATAAAAACACTTCCTTGATCAACTCAAACGCCTGCTGGCATTTGGGCGTCCAACAAAATGGTACATTCTTGCCAGTGAGGGGGTGGAGCAGGTTTGCCAACTGGGAAAGATCCAGGGAAAAACTTTTTAGGAAAATAATGGTTCCCAAGAAACTCCGTAATTGTTTCTGGGTTGTTGGGGTAGGCCATTCCCAGATAACATCCAACTTGTTAGGGGGAATTGCGTAGCCATCCTTAAGGATGAGGTTCCTGAGAAAGGTAACTTTTCTTTATAGAACTTGCATTTGAAAGGCTTGATGAACAAGCCCACCTTGTGCAAGGCAGCCACGACCACTTTCAAGTCAATATCATGTTGTTCAGGAGTCAGGGAATGAATCAGAATGTCGTTGATATATGCAACTGCGCAAGTGAACTGGAGATCGCCCAGTACACTGTCAATCATTTGTTGAAAAGTAGTGGGGGCATTCTTTAGGCTAAAGGGCATCACATGGTATTGAAAAATGCCTTTCTTTATCCGGATTGCTGTTAGCCATTCTTGCCCTCCATTATCTGAATCTAGTTGAAGGCATTGACAAGATCCAATTTAGAGAACACATGAGATTTGGTGATTGCTTAGCTGATCATCTGCTCCAGGGGCAGGGGGTAGGGATTGTGAACTGTAACTTTGTTTAAGTGGCCGTAATCCACACAGGGGCGTAGGGAACCATCAGATTTTTTGGCAAAGATGATGGTGGACAAAATTGTCGATGTCTTTTTAAACAACCACCCTTTTTTAAGCATATCATCTAACCAAGTGTTGAGTGCGACCTCCTCCTCCACTATGTGGGGATACAACGGGCAGTTGATGTTCACCAACTGTACCATTGTACAAAATCCACAGTCAAATTTGGTGTGAGGGGGAAGATGGTCCGCCTTCTCAGAATCAAAAATACTCCAGTAGCACATCAATTCTTTGGTAAAATTGGATGGAAGGCCTGAAGGGGAAACAAGAGAAGCTATGGAGCTACGACCTTGGGCTTTCTTGAAAGTATTAACTAAAGGAAATTATCCTTAGATTGATCACTGGCAAAAGACAACATATTTGACTCTAGATGAATCTTAACATGTTGCCGTCACCACCATCCAACTCCTAAGATAACTGGGAACACTAAGTTCATCATTGCTGAGAACCAATCACACAAGATGAACTGGTGTATTGAGAATGTAAATGGCCGTTGAACTATGTATGAGGTTTGGGAGGCTGACGACGCAACCATCACCAAAGGGACTGCATTCATGTCAAGTTCCAATTGTTGAGCCAATTCAACACTTAAAATTGCCTGCGGCTCTGGTATCCACCAAGGCCTCAAAGGAGATGTGGTGTGACCTGACAATAATCTTCATGGATAACAAGAAGTAAGCAAAGTTCTCTTTATTGGTAGTTGAAGATGAATCCAGTGATACCAAAGAGATGGTAGTGTAGTCAGGGGAAACCTCTAGGTTCATAGGGGGAGTAAGCTTGTTGAAAGTCAGATTGTCAGATCCTACTGACATGGGCACGATAGCCGTGGCAACTATGGGGTGTGGATTTGACATTTTGAGTGGAACTATGCTATTATGGACAGGGGAAATTTTCTTCACAACCTGGTTTAGCTGAAAAGAAGGGGACATTGCTACGCCAATATCAATAGGAAAGGCGGAAATGGTTAGAAATAATGGTTGGTCAATTATGTTAGCCAAACAGCAAGTTAGAATTAGACTGGCCTGCCAGCCTAGATGCTGGAGCACTTAAACGGTAAACCAGAATTCCAAAGGCACTGCTGCTGGTACAACAGATATGTAACTAGAAAGTAGTTTTTCCATTAACTGCCAGTGAGCCAGAATCTCATACAGTCACATAATAAAATACCAGACAAATATGGCTGTTAACCCTGAGGGGTTTGTGAGTGTTGGCAGAAAAGGCAGTTTATTTTTCAACATAAAAAACTAAATTTTAGGAAAGGTTCTTAATGGAAATATAAAGGAAGAAAAATCAACCAATAATTTTCTCAGTGTGATGCAACTGATTAAATAGTGGTTGATTGGTGAGGAAACAAGCCAGTATTGGGTCCCTCAAGTTTGACCTAACTGGTGACTATTCAGGAATGGGGGCAGATAAGCTCACTGGGAATTGACATTGAAGGATTTGGCGGTAGGCTGAGTCACTTTCAGTTTGTCCTTGAATGCCTGAAATGAGAATCGACTGCATTTCCAGCAGTTGGTGCAATGGCATCTGGCCCATTGAGCAACGGGAATCCCCCAAGGCCACCCCATGTAGGGGAAGTCCCAATTGGTTGGGAAAAGGTTCAGGATGTTTAACCCGCCCATGCCTGGTCACTGGGCCATTCGTTCAGTCAAAAGCGTTGCATCATTTGCAACGCCCAATTTGCCAGAAGAGAGCTTCAAACTAAAGATGATGGTGTCCAATGCTGCTACCTGCATGTTGAGGATCATCCCCAACGATTTTGGGAGGGGGTTAATTTTGACAATTGCAGTGTTGGCCTAATCAAAACTGTTGGTAATTCTAGCTGATGAGTCAATCTTCATTCCTTTTTGACTATGTGGATTCTGATCATCAGGCTTGTTTCCACTCGTTTTCAGACTGGTCAACTTCATTTTGGAGATTTTTGCGCAAATTTCTCTGATCAGGCATACAAGTTTGGGTGAGGTGAGTGTGGGCGCTGGGGGAGGGATCTGAAGAGAGAGGGCTGTTACATAGCGCTCATCTACCATGTGGGTAAGGTCGCCCTGGGTGATGAGGGGTACAGCCACCCTCTTTGGAGCCTTTTTGCTCGGAAATGGGAAGTGGGCCCAATTGACACACAGGGGACGTTCCCCTGGACTTACAGGTTTTTTCCTGGAGAAGTAAGCTACCAGGTGTTCATAGCCATTGTTTCTGTAGTAGGATGGCCCCTATAACCATTATGGAGGAGTCACATGATATTATGAATGGTTTGTCTTCATTGGCATGGCGCAGGACTAGCGTGATGGTAAAAACATATTTGATGGCGTCAAACGCCTAATAACATCTTTTCAACCAGAATGATGGCGTATTTATGCATTTTAGGAGATTGAGGAGGGCAGCCAGCTCTGAGATTTATGGGAGATTTTTCCATAAATGTGACTGATACTAGGAAACTCAGATCTTCTTTTGGTTGGTGATTTTGGCCAATACTTTATTGCTTTAATTTGGAGGGGGCAATGGCGTGTCTGCTTTGAGCATGGTATTCCCAAAGAATGTACTTTGTCCTTATAAAATTCGAATTTTAAGGGCTTTGCGTGCAAGCCTGCCTTCTATAGGGCGGCGACCACTGCTATCAAGTCCTTTTCATGTTGTTTGGGTGTGGGTGAGCGAAAAAAGATGTCATTGTTGTATTCCACTGCACAAAAAATGAGTTCACCCAAAGCATGTTCAATGACCCTTTGGAATATAGAAGGGGTATATTTGAGGCCATGTGGAATGAACTTGAACTGGTATATGCCGTGGCTTGCTCAGATAGCTGTCAGCCATTTTTTTACCTCTTTTACCCTAACTTTATGAAATTCATTTAACAGTAACAGCTACTTGAATAATTTAAATTTGCAATTTCTTGTGAGATTGCTGTATCAAGCAGTAATGGGTATGGGTGAGGATGGTAATGTTGTTTAGGTGGCCGTAGTCCATGCATGGCTGCAGGGTCCCATCTAATTTCTGGATGAACAACATAATGGATTATATGAAAATACAGCTAGTGAGGTGCTCGCTGGTGCTATATGCCACTGGATTACACAACGGTTTTAGTAATTTAACAATAAAACACAAATAAAATAAAAGCTGGTTTTTTATGTTTTACTAGAGCTGGTGTGGGAAGAGAAAAAAATGAACCCTCTCAATATCTAACCAAGCATTATTTAAACTGTATTGAGGCTTGAAGGGAATTTAATGATAAATTTGGAACGGCTTGTTACCATCTGAATAAACAAATATGCAGATTAGCCCTATCAAAGCTCAGAAAAGTTGGGTTACTTTGGCAAAATGACAGATGGAAAAGTATTTTGGGGCAGAATGTACTCATGTGGTAATAGTTTTTTAATATAGCTCAACCAATCACCATTCAATAAAAAAATTTCACCTTTGGGACCTCCACCACGCCTATAAAAGGGGGTGGTCCCCACTTAGGTGTTTTTATGGAACTCATTATGGCAGGGGAGAACCATTTGATGGATGCCCTGGAATATGCCACGCAGTCAGATGAATCCAATTTTATAGATTTTGAGTTAATAGCTCATTTTGTATTTGGAAAAATATTGCCCCAATTTGCGGGGTTCCACTGAGAATTGGCCAAGGTCTTTTGGCCAATATTTTTGTCATTTACATTTAAATTAAATACTACTTTAATATCAGACATGTAATTGGATGAAAATATTTTTGAATCAGAACTATTCTTATCACCAATATTCTATTTTCTGAAGTCAAGATGGCAAAAGTCTGATGGATGACACTGAATATTTTCTTCATTAGCCATTCTTTAGCTAGCATCTCATTGATCCAGTCTTTAATTTTGATCTATGGCAGGTATGTAGTGATATAATGGACAGTTGATCTTGATGAGGTCCAACGTTAGTCGAAAATCTTATTCAAACTCTTAGAGGGTGAAAGACAGTTTATGCCATTAGCATTTAAGATCTCCTTATAAATTTCAAGAATGTGGGCATCATGGGTAGTTCAGTTATTGCTTTGGTAGAGGATTGCTATAATCTGAGAGATGTTTACTCTTAAAATTTTATAGCCTTCTTCAGCTCCCTTGTTTAACTGCGTAGGTTCCTTGTATATGCGTTGTATGAATTTTTGATTAATTTAATGGGGTAGTAATAGTATGAAAACTATTTTTCTAGTTAAATTTCTGATAGCTAAGAAGATTATTGGGTCCAACGCTAAACTGGTGCTTGTCCTAATCTTAAATTGTTCTTGATATTGTTAGGGACGTCCTCCATCTTCTGATAAAACTTAACCTAGAATTAGGTTCAGCGGTTCTTCTTCTCTTTGTCACTAGAATCAGCGGAAATAACAATAAAATAGACAAATGATCTCTTATACTTCCAAACTCTAGTCTCAATAACAAAAATATAACAGTTAGATTACTAAAGTATTTGATCTTTTCTCATTTTTGTCTTCTTTAATAAGAAAAATGAAAGGTAAGTTATAAAAGAATTTGGTGCATAACTCTTCTGCTGGCGCTCAAATCAATGGCAGCCGTCGCCAATGAATTAACCATCCAGGGTCGCTCCAAAGAATGATCTTATTCAATGATTTAGTTGGATTCCTCTGCCAACTATCAATGTGACCTCTTCTGAGTTAAAACGAACAATGTTCCTCTAACGCCTTCTCCTAATTCCAGAGGGTCACTCTTATTAGGTTAGCAATCTGCATATGTAATGGGACATATACCCATGTCATAAAATTGCTTTTCCAAACAATGGGATCCACTAGTGTGCCAGGCCAACCAGTATGGAGACTGGATGACCCTTGCTGTTTCACCTTCATTGATGTACCAACCCCCTACAAGTCCACGACCAACCCACCAACACAGCAGATCAACGACTTCACCTTAGCCCCATAGTCCTTCTTGGGTGTGCCCCAGCGAGTCCATCCTCATCCTGGGCAGCTATGGCACTCCCACACTGCACCACCCTCATAACCAATCTCCAGCCCCTCGTGGGTGTGCCCTCATGAGTCTATCCCCCATCCTGGGTGGCTATGGCACTCACGTGCTGCACCACCCTCATGGCTGATGGCCATCAGCACATCATCATTTGTGGCCAGTTGGGCAAGTTACCATTGGTTCCTTATAAGGGCTGAAATATGAGAGCTGGCAGCATCAGCCACTCCAGTAACATTACTCCACGCCTACTTCAGGGATCTCAAGCCCCACCTTTTCCCAATCTAGCAAACTAACTACTAACAACTAAAAATAAGGTAAGTAAAATATAGATCTTTATTGAAAGGGAATGACAACTATTTATACCCTAAGCTACTGCGGCTAATCACAACTCATTGGCCATCAAGCCAAAACTACATTTAATCATTAGTCATCCATGGTATTGTAATCCTTCCAATCCACTCATCCTGTTCATCATACTATGTTGACTCATCTTTGGCATGTTTTAATGGCCAGTCATATGTAAATTTCTATTATAAACATAACTTTATAATATCCTTAGCATAAGTCATCAGTACTCTGAATTAGGCAACAAATTCATAATTAATTGATTGATAAACACTTTGGCTTTCTGCCAGAAAATCCCACAATTATTTTTCATGGCAGTTGGCATCAGGATAAGATTCTGCCAAGCTCAGATTCAAGTCAGCAAATCATCATCAGATGGTTGATACAAATACATCAACTTTCCGCCAGAAATCTCCACAATTACCACATTTTGGAGTCAGTGTCAAACTAGGAATCCGCTAACATAAACAATTAATCTTTTTTATAACATCAAATAGTATTAAACTAGGCGATTATCAGGCAATCACGCCCAACTAACTGACACCACTAATTCTGATACTATTGGGACGAATCCATCTGGTCAATTTCTGACAACCCATAAGCATAGGTTATGATCCCTAAAAGTTTAACTTGCAAGTTGCATATCACAGTTAGCATCACTCTTCTAGAAACTCATAAACCCCTTAATTAATTAATTAAATCCAATTAACACCTACAAGTTAATTATTTTATCAATATTACAACTGAATAGCTAATCACTTGTCTACTGTCAGGGATCATCCCCAACAAAACATTAGCGATCCAGTGGATCAAAACCTGGCAAATTGCTATATTCGCTAGTAAAATTTCTCCATACATTAATTAATGTAGGTAATTGATAGCTCTCCCATCCACTAGCGGGATACATCCCCTAGTGGACAAGCAGATTTATCTTAATTGATTAAGCTTGGTAATGTGGAAATATCAAAATCCCACTAAGGAGCATTCACAATTGCCACAATTGCATTTCCTTCTATTAGGGTAGGAGCAGAGGGACTTCTCCTTCATGATAGAAGGATTTGGAAGTAAAGGTATTTTTCTCAAGGTTGATGGATACTTATTGTTGGTGCTACCAGTCTAAGCTCAATATAATGTGGTAGAGCAGGTCTGGAATTTCTGAGAAATTGGCATGGAAGCAGTGTCCATGGTTGAATAGTATAATGGCTCACAGATGGTAGCGTTATCATTGGGATTTAAAGAACTCTCATGACTGGGGTCCCATGGTAATTGTTAGGTCCAAGTCCTAAGCCATCTTGAGGTTAATAAGTTTCCAGACGTCCTGGTATCTTCCAAGACATTTTTATAGTGCACCTTAAACCTACTTTAATATCCACAGCAAATAAGAAGTAAGCATTATTTAACCTATTAAAGCTATTTATAGCGCATAGTCTTGGATTGGTATCTATGTCCGTGGCTGACTTGACTTGGTATGGGGATCTTTTGATTACTAGGAGGGAATTGCTGCAGCTCAAGCATAGTATAACGGAAACAAATGGGGATCTTTTGGGTCTGTTAATGGGTGTATTTGGTTAAAGTTCATGAACTAGATTTTGGTGATATTTTCTTATATCTGTTCTATCATTTTATGTTGGTAAAGAGACATAATGAGGGTTTTTAGGTTTACCAGGATAACAAGTATGTTTGGTAGTTTATTGGCCACATCACCCATAAAGTTCATGAGGTTGAGCCCTTGGGGATCAGGTTGCTCCACCAGGATCTCAGGGGTGCTATTTAGTTGATCATGATGAGCACTCAATTGTGTAGACAACTGGCTGTCCTTTGAGGGGTCAGGGTGTAATTCCTGGTTCATGGGAGGGGGGTACACCAACTCATAAACTCTAATAAATTGGGCCCATGTGTGAGCATATGGGCTGAGAGTACGCACCGCTGACAAAGTGTGGGTTGGTGAACTGGTGATGCTTTTAGCCAATTTGGGCTTTGATGCGCCACTAGTGAGTTGGTTCAATACCTTATCTTCATAGTCAGATGTCTTTTCCTCTTTATCCAATAGCATAAGCACACCTTCAATGTGAGTGGATAAGGTGGTCTGTTGGGCTGGTGGTATGATCTTGGCGGAGTCAGTTTACAGCTCCATCTGCATCTGGGTCAGGCCTCAATCCGTTAACCCAGGCTATATGCTCCCTTTAAAGTCTAAGGTCCATTATCTTATGCTGCGTGGGAACCTTCCCCTTGTTGAGAGAAGCCTGAAAAGCGGCAATGGCAATATTCTATGGTAGTTGAAGGTAATCAACTAGTTTATAAAATGCCTTGATGTGGTCTTCTAAGTTCAGGGTGAGGACCTGTCTGTGGATTAAGGATTATATAAGTTGTAGCCTTTTTACTTTGGTGGCTACCATTGATGAGATGGTTTTGAAGAGAGAGGGTGGGATCTCCCCAAAGTGAGAGTTCTTGTAAAGAACAGTGTTAGACCACATTTCTGCTTATCCTTGTAGGGCGTCAAGTAGGGTCAGCAATTTTTGTTCCTCAGAAACCTCCAAGTTGCCTGTTAGGGTAGCTCACAGTCTTATTTGTCCAAGACCCCCCAACACCTGCCAGATTACCTCTTTTGAGGGGCAGGAGGTGGGCCCTATCGCCATAACATCGCATGATTTGAGCACTAAAAATGAGGGAGATCAATTGTGCTCCCTGGGCGAGGAGCACTTGTTTAATGGTTCTGATCAGCGTGATCCAGCACCAACAAGTTAGGAGGGTTCACATAAGGCCATATATGCTTATTTTGGCTGTTGACTGAACAAGTTTTAACAGATCTCAGACAATTAAATAACCGCATTATTAAATGTCTGGATTATAGACTCATGGCGTTTAAGGAAAGACTTGTCTTCCACTGGGGGTATATCAATACCCATGATAGCATCCATAGTCTGCACAGCAATGCTTTTCTGAGGATTTGTGAGTAGAATTTTCTTGGAGAGGTACAGAAAGTATTGGTTTACAAACATCAATCCTGTCCCAACCACTGGGCTGATAATTGATAACAGTTTTGCCCACACCTCTCACAATGAAGAAAGACCATTTTGAATAGATGGAGGTGCTTGTGCCTGCCATTATAGGTTGGCTTGAAGTCAGGATTGGTCTGAATGTGCACCTGTTAGTGGTGCTCAATTGCCATATCTCTGATTTTTAGTCCGCTAGAGATCATATTGATGTTTAATTCTGGCGTGGTGATTCCTTCAATTTGAATTGATCATGCTGGATCAGGTTGGCCGTTTTTGCCTTTAGCTTGGGGTGGTGGTCATTGCTTGCATACCCTTGGGTGGGAGGTTGTAGAGGCAACTCCTCAAGGTTTCTTGACTCTAACCATCAAGGGATGCCAATATGGAGAATTAAAGGAAACATCTAACACCATTACTTAAAACAACGGGTAGTGGCCCTCCATGGCCGTGTCAGTTTCATTGGAGGGGACAGAATCTTTAAACAAATATGCTTTAGAAATTCCTGATTTTTTGGTAATTATCAGTTTATTAAAGAGTGTACAAAATAACCCAGCTTTCTACTGTAGGCAGAGCGCTGGGTTTTTTAATCATTATGAGGTATGAATTGTGTGTCTTTATAAAACAGGATAACATCTGAATATTCCCACAGATGCTATAGAATTTGTCTAGTTGTCTGCTCAATTCTTACACTGTTCTCAGGGACATCCAGAATTTGATAAGGGTGATAGTTTGCGCGGCTCTTCAACTTGAAGGCTTTTAATATCTTCTGTGAAAGCCAAAAAAATTTACTATGATCTCCTCCGGGGTTGCTTCAACTGCACTAGTTTTTTGATTGTCACATCAGAGGGGTGATTGATTCATTTGTTTGAAAATTTTCCTCCAAACTGGGTAGATTGATTTTTCTCCTTTCAAGTATTTGATCATAATCCACCGGTATGATTGTAAATCTCTCATCAAATTTCCCTGATCTTATCTATATATGCCTCAGAGAATTCTGTAATAATGAAGAGGTCAGGGAGTCTTCTGTCTTGAGGTAAAAGGGAGTGTATTCTGGGTGGGGCGGCGGCCATCCACCACTTGTTAAGGTTGTGGTCCAAGACTTCTATATTCTCCAGAGTTAGTTCTTGGGAACATTTCTTTTCTATGTAAAAAAGGGTACAACGTCCTGTCCACCCTGATGTCCTTGGTAGGGCCCTTATAATATCTGTTTAGGCTTATGGTATTGAGGATATGTACTTCTTGCCTTCAACAATTTTGTAGAGTGTACCATTATCATTTACTGTACCTTGTCAAAAATATGATAGCAACTTTTGGACTGATTTGGGATCGTCTTAGAATTCTCCACTGATCATCTTCTTTTTTTAGTACTAGATGGTCCCAACCCAAGGGGGGGATTCATCGATGTTACTGATCATCTTCTTAAACAATTCATTAGTGCTCAACTAAGAATTGCATTAGTGGGCAGACAGACAGGCAATCAGCATTCTGTTGCTTTACCCCTGCACAATGCTTAAGCATGTAAATAATATGCTTGAAAATTTTTATGCTTGTGCTAATTGGCCTCAGGCTCCTTCAAGCTGTTCAACCAGTCTAGAAATGCATGGTCGGTTAAATCAGTGAAGTGAGTGCTGAGAAGATAGATCCAAATTTCTTGTAAGCGTATAAAATCTCTGATAATTCCCATTCTTTCACATATAGTTTATCTAATGGTATTTAATAACAAACATAAAGTTTTGACAAAATGTTCTTTGATATCCTTCCAATCTGTGATAAAATGGCAACAACTGCCATGAGTGTTAATTGGTCTGTATTATAAATTTGTTATTAGAGTCTGGGTATTGAAATCTAGCCACCAATAGTGCCGATTGAAGCTAATCAAATGATTTTTAACAAGCCAGAGTCCAGTTATATGGGACCTTGTCTTGAAGTAATAAAAAGGCTCCTCAAGTTGTGCAATATTGACAATAAATGACCAATAATAACCAGTCATTCCTAGGAAAACTTGTGTATCGTGCTTCAGCTCAGGTTACTTAATCTTGGATATGACTTCTAACTAAGATGGTTGCGGCCAAAGTCCCACTTTATCAATTACAAAACCAAGATATCTCAGTTGCTCTTTGATTAATTGGCACTTCCTAGGCTTAAACTATAAGTTTGCAGCTGCCAGCCGTTTGAAAAACTCCTCTAAGTGTACCAAGTAGTCATCAAATTGTGACTAAAACATTAAAGTTAAGGTGCACCAGTACATATGACAACTTTAGTTCCCCTAAGATTGTGTTTAAGGCTCTCTGGAACATAGGTGGGGCATTACATAGCCCTTACAGCATCCTTATCAGCTGAAACAGGCCTTCTTGGGTTATATCACGCATTTTTGTTCCCTTCTTTGGGAATGTCAATCTGCCAATACCCACTAATGAGGTCCATTGCTAAAAAGAATTTCACACCCCCTAGCTTGTCTAAGTAATTTTTTATCAGTCAGTAATACATGTCTTTCTTTGTAATGCTATTTAGTTTCTGGTAGTTAATGATGACCCAGTTACTTCCATCCTTCTAACTATAGTAAATTGGCATGTCCCAAGGGCTTTTTGATAGAACTAGCATGCCATTATTGAGGAACTCTTTAATCTTTTTGAGAAAACTTCTTATGATGTCTTTAAGAATATAATTGTATATAATATAATTTGGGTTGTGATTTACAGTATCAATAGTATAAAATCACCCCTAATGAATCCTAGGTCAAAATCATCTTGTCCAGATATTCCTTAATGTTATTGGAAATAACTTTTCTCTTGCTTTTTTGGGTCAGTCAGTTTACCCAAATTGGCTATTTGGACGATACTAATAAATTAAAAATTATCCCATCAGGAAGCTCATTTTTGTCAAGGGTCCTAAAGACATAAAACATATTAATTTTGGTAATATGAAACAGGTATAAGAAGGCAATTATTTGATGCCTCTTAATTGTGACAGCTTGATCTTTCAGCTTTCATATAAAACATGGAATTCTTCATGGCCAGGAATAATATTAACAAGTGCGATGTTTGACCCAAATTCGTGATCTATACCATGTTTGATATACTTCATTGTAAAGTCCCTCTAGAATTTTAATTGTCAGTCCAGTATGGTTCACCAATTATGTTTCTAATTTCACAGTAACTTGCTGGTTTGATCAAAATAGTAATGCCCTTTAAATCACTGATCTTCATGGGCAACAATTTAAGCTTTGGTTATGCTTTGATGTAATCAATTGGACTAATCCATCCTAGTAGACCAGATCATAAAGAGACTGGGCTTCTTTTTCATCCTTCCCATCCTTGTTATGTTACAGTGAGATAGTTTGGATGAGAATGGTGAGAGTGTCATCTTTATAACTTGTGACCTCTTCAAATCTTCTCAGGAAATTGTTCCTGGTTTAAATATTGTGGTTCATGTTTGATAACACTATGTCAGTGCTGTCACTACAATAGATCCAAAACATAGAGGTGGGTTACTGTATGCACCAAACAACCTAGTCGTATGCACCCCTGCCATGCCATATTTTTAACAATGGGCAACATCAGGTGCAACCTTCACTTCTTAACATTTTTGTACTGACATTATTGATATGAGCTCCACTATCAATGATGTCCCAAACTCAGACCTTTTTCATGGATATATCCGCATACATACTTTAGGAATAGGTCTTAGATATGTTTATTATGTAAATATTATGGTTGTTGTCTGACTCCAGGTGTGACTTCAGACCTGACGATAATGAAAGAGTTATATGATAATAACTTCATTTTAAAAGCTATTTGTACATCTTAGAGCGAAAGCAGGACATTAGAACATCTGGCTTGAAGGTCTAACTCATGACTAATGATCTGCTTCATGAAGGGT
Source organism: Massospora cicadina (assembly GCA_022478985.1). Taxonomy (NCBI): domain Eukaryota; kingdom Fungi; phylum Entomophthoromycota; class Entomophthoromycetes; order Entomophthorales; family Entomophthoraceae; genus Massospora; species Massospora cicadina. The sequence goes on along the minus strand of JAKSZP010008137.1, from coordinate 34,435 downwards.
ATAGACACTTATTGGATTCTTTGGTAATTTTTTCCAGTAAATTTTTCCTTTAGCCCATAAAGACCATTAAAACATCATAAGACATGATATAAAGGCGGTTATCTTTGGTCACATCATTGGTCATAAAAAACTTGCTAGGGTAAAGGGAATGTTTCATGAACATTGGTTGAGTTAGAGAATTCTGCCTCCACTCCACCTTCTATTTTCCCGCATCATCATCCTTAATAATTTTTATGCCAGTATTTACCTCAGGATTCTTGTCTGACCATCTTTAACATTGGCTAGTGAAATGCACTTTTTGATACATTATGGCATGTAATTGAGTCCTGTTGCTGTTTTTTTTCTGCTTATATAAGTGTAGATTAAAGATTTTTCTCTTGGTCAAACTTATTGTTATTCTTTTATCCTGAAAATCAAAACTTTTCCTGTTTACTGGGAAGATTAGAGGCTTCAAAGCTGTTACCATCCTAAGTAATTGGTAATCTCTTGAGCCCTCATGTTTTGATTAAATGCTGAAAATTATGACACAGTTTAAGTCACAATAGGGCTTGACTACATGCTCCATTTCAATTTTTGTGTCAAATTTGATCATTGCATTGTACCTGAATAAGACGTGTGCCTTGCAGTAGAACCTGTCAGAAAAGTCTTTTGTAGCCTCAAGATACCTTGATAAATGTTGAGAAGTTTGGTTTTTTGGGCCGCCAATCTTTTGTGCCCTCCAAATTCTTGTATCACATCGTTTTTAGCATCAAAATAGAACCATCTGTCAGTCAAATAGGGCATAACGAGTTCACAGATGTAGTAATTAGATAAATTGATTAATGTAGACGCCTTTACATAGTCTGACACCCCTCACTTTGATATTTCAAATATCTTAAAAATATTTGAACGTTCCAATATTTATCATTCTTCAGCAAATTAAGAGTTTTTAAGTCATCTTTGCCTGATTTGGGAATAGGTGACGTTGCACTCCTTCTATTATTAAAACTTCTTGGCAAATCTCAAATCAAAATTGGCCCTTGGGTCCAACTATTAGTACTTGGGGTTGGGACAATGACAGAACTTTAGGCATAGAACAGATATTAGAAATGGCATTTTTTTCATTGTATTAATCCTCAACAATTTAGCTTTTTAATACTGCTCCAAACTACTAGATTCTGGCTTTTGAAATAGGGCCTTAAATAATTTACCAAGCCTTTTTCTGCCCAGGTGAGCTGAGCTTTCTTCATTCTCCCCTTCCTCAAAGCTGGGTAAACACTGTCCACTCTTCTTCTTGAGGATTGCAACTTCTATTCTATGGCTGTCGCATTTCTTTTCAAATAAAACTTTTATGCCATTAAGAGTTTATTATCTGGTCAGAAATTCTAATAGGGAATTTTTGTTGATATTTAGGTTCTGAGTTCTACTTTTTCCTGAGTAAGTTCAGCGTTTTTGGCTTGCAACCCCGCCATAACTGACTAAACTCTTAAAATTGCCTTTAATCTGTACATCTTCTTTGTCCTATTTGGGACTAGTGGTAAAGCAACAAGATTTTTAATGTTTATTTTAGGCACTCAATTTAATTTAAACATACTTATTAAGCAAACATGCAAAGGTTTTAGTCAAGGTGATTTCTTTGGGCTGAAGTGTCATGCTCATTCAGGTTTACTGACTGAGATGACAAGTAATTCAAATGTGTTTTCAGCTTCTGATAGCGTTGATTAACCTCTTGTAACCATTTACAAGTTAATCCTTTTGAGCAAGGTTGATTCTCCGTCACCATTGGGGCTCCTAGATTAAGTTGTTCTTCTATATATTCCTTTTTGATGTGTGCCATTGATATGTTCAATATTGAACATAATTGCCTTTCAGACTTCAGTAAAATTTAGGTTTCTTTTTCCAGTAGACTATATTGGGGAGATTGTTCTTTAACTTGAGCACTGTAGATTTCTGTTATTATTTGACTCTGTCTGGCAAGTTTATTCTGTGCATGCTAGATTGAAGAATGAACAAAGTTAATAAAGGATTCATTAGTTAAATGACTGTTTGTAAGACGTCTAGCAAAGTTTGCTTTGGTCGCCTCACAAAAATTTATGTACATCTCCATATTGAGTGGCTGTTTTTTTAGATAGTATAACAGGCCAAAAGAAGGGTCAATGTTGTGATTTACCAATCTTATATCCATGAATAAAGTTTCAATCATGTTCTTTACAACTTTAGATGAAAATTCAGTTGGGTCATAGGAATCCATATACCCTCTTCACACCATTATTAGGTATAAGGAGTAGAATGTACCCTCTTTGGTGTCCTGGCGGGTGGTATTAACTACTCAGTGATCTCTCTATTACTTGTCTCCATCTCATATTTGCTATACTTTCTGGAAATTTGTGCCTAGTTCTGGTCCTGAGTATTCATATCAGGTGGTGTATTTGGTTAAGTGATCACTGACCTGTTAATTTCCAGCGGTTACAATTACTTGACAATTTAAAAAATGAAAAAGAGGATAATAATTTAATTAACAAACTAACTCCTGCTTTTATAGTCAGGAAATAGTTTAGCCAATATATTCTTAATATTGAAAAGTGACTCTCAGTAAACTCACCATTTAATAGCTCAAAGTGCATAATAAAAAATATAACTCTTTGGTCTCTTCTAGGAAATTCATCCCTCAATAATCAGAGATCTTCCGGATTTAGGCTTTAATTAAAGCTCCAGATTTATTTCTCTGGTATTCTGAGGGCACTTATAACAAATACTAACACTATAACGGTATTCACTAGATAAAAGATTATAATAGGTGATAAATATTCTTTTAGCAAATATGTTTCTTCATTCTTTTATCTTTTTCCCTCTTAATCAGCCAGGCGCTAGTATTTTATAACTCAAGGGCATCCTTTGACCACACTTATCTAGTAGATGAGTTCAGACATAAAATTTTCCTCAGACTATTAATTTTTATTTACCCACATTATTTAATCCCTTGAATTGACAATACCTACCATTTCAGCACAATTGGAGGCAATTTTCTCTCATAATGATGAGGATTGTGGATACAGTATTTCAAATCAAAGGTGTGTAATTGGCACAATATTAGCCAAATCAGAGCTACTAATGCAGCTGAAGAACAACAATAATCAATAAAAAACAGTTAAATACAATATTTGACTTACCCCTAATTGATACGTTGTCAGGCCTTTCAATAGTATTAGGTACTCCCTATTCTGCTGCCCATGTGTAAGTGCATATTGTGCCAAGTATGAGGATTGAAAAACAAAATCCTCATAAGAGCATGAAACTGATTTAGGATATATGTGGGAAAACTTAAGTGCCGTGAGAACTATGGGCATTCCAAGCGTGCCACATAATTGGGCATTAATTATTAAAAAGGTTAATTAAGCATCATTACTTAGGAAGTGTGCGAGCTAATAAGGCAAATTTTGTGTTGAAGTAATGTATTGAATCATACAGTTTAATTGGGAAGGACCAAAGAATATATAGTTAGTGTAATTGGCCAGAATTGATGGGTTTCTTTAAGGGTTTATTTTGAGTTGATCACAAAAATCTAAAACCACCTGCTTTATTTTTATTACATACATGTCTAAATTTGAGCAGCTTTAAAGCTTGTTCCTCCATCTGACCCTGTCTCAGTTTCAGTGCCAACAGTCCCCAGCAACAACCTGATAAAAGTTTGGCTCTAAGTATCATCTTATGAACAAATAATGTTGTACTCCTGTATGGGTTTGACATCTTTCTGTAACGTCATTAACAAATGTCTTTTAATAGTTTTCCCACTTTAATAGCCAGTATTGTCCTCTATGTTAAATAGTTTTTTATAAAGATTTTGGCTAAGACTATAAATATATGTAAAGAAAGGTTTTTCATCAAGAGTTGCAATAGACAAAAACACTGTTTTTAAAGGGAAAACCTTTTTTGTGAAGAGTCTACTTTTTCATTTTATTCTCTTTACTTCATTTCTTACACTTTGTCTTAGTCCAGCATAATTTAAGTCATATTTACCTAACTGTTGTTGGAACAATGTCATTAAATAAGTGAAGTTCATAGTCTTGAGTTCTAGTACCAGAGACAGGTAGAAAAGATTTACAGAAGTCCTACTATTTGGATTCAAGATAATGAGTGAGTCGAGATCCCTACAATCAGATTGAGCCCCAATATGTTGACTCTTGAGCCTCTGTTCTTGAAACCTGTCCTTGAAGGCACCAGTGGTAAAATTAATCAGAAAGCATTACATATATGAAAATTGATGGATATGCCTTCTGGAATTGCACCTCCACTTTAAAATCTCAAAAGGCACAACTAAAACATTCAGCTATAATGCCAATGCAGAATAATGGGGCATCAACCAGGTGTCAATTTATAAGGATGTATAAAGATCCTGATCATAGGTACATCGAAGTCCCCTCATTATCATGTCCCCATGCATCCTATAAAAGATTGACACCAATTTAATGAAATAAAGTAGTCTATTCACCCCACATTTTTGTCTTCATTGACCTCTCCACTAGTTTCTCAGCTTTGAGCACATTGCAAACCTCAGCTACATTTAGGAGAACTGTAAAGTTGACATAAGTGGTGCTCACTACAGGGGCTCCAAGCTGTCCAAGTGAAAACTCCTATCATAAAAAATCGAGGATAATAGCAATTAAGAAGGCTTAAATTCCAGTAAGTCAAGAAGAGTAACTTGATAGATTAACACCTCTCAGTATAAAGTAACTTCTCTACAGCCTAAAAGCCTAAGGTTTCGGGCCACTTTTCAATTCACATTACCTTCTATCAATCAAGATCAGCATTGACTCCAATATGAGAACCTTAACGAGATTATAAATCAACTATTGAATAGCATCTACTCTGTAAGAGGCTTCTCCAGTCATTCCCAGGTCTCTTCAGTGCCTTCTACAATTCGAGATTTATATACCTTGGCCCTACTACCCTTGGGAGAATTAACTTTGGGTACTTAACGCTATCTCTTAAGCTTCATCCATCCATATATACACCACTTTTTACAAATAGTTGGTTTACATCACCATGAGGTAGCTCAACTAGTGCTCACTCAAACCTCAACACTCAAATACTGTCAATCTCTATAATGCTACCTCCTCCTTCATTCATGACAGTCAAGATACAATTGTCTATAACCTTCAGCTTATTAGTTGTCACCATTCTGATATGACTGGACGATATTCTTGGGACAGTTAGGATGGTTTGAGAAAAATCCGCCAAAATGAGATTAGTTGCAATTATTTGAGTGCCTTGAGATGAGGCGATATTGGGATATAACGGGTTTATTGTTAGATTGCCTTGAAATAAGGCGATTGGTCCATGTTGACATTTGATGAATACAGATTAAATTATCTACAATTTAGGCGATAGAGAACTAAAGAATAACAATCCAAAACAAGGAGAATCAGTGGAACTGAATATTCCAAGCTATGAGTGTGGTATTGTCTGAAGCCTCTGTATATAATTGAGATGGGCGATTGAGAAGAGGAGGTTGTTAGTAGAGAGAGAACAAAACACAAAAGGTCTCTGTATTTATTAAAAGAAAATAAAGAGTTGTTGGGCGATTATTCCTATTTTTAGTATATTTTCAAATGCATCTAAAGGACTGAGGATCCCAACATCATCTGTCTGTTGTTCAGTGGGTTTAACCTGTGCAAACAATATGGTGGATCTAATGATACAGTCTAAAATTATAGCAGTGGTGCTCACTACAGGGGGCCCATTGATTAGTAATAAAATAATAAAAACTCAGTCACCTGCCATGTCTCACCTAGGTTGCTTTGATAAGAAATCTGCATGACTCAATAGGGCTGTTGCATATGAGGAGTTGAAACTTGCATTGGACACTGTGCCTAAAAGACAAGATGAGCTGCTCCAGGAAGTCTGCCATGATAAGCTGCTGCCATTTGATCGCAAAGGAAGTATTTATGGGTTCTTTTGATGATTTTGGTTTGCAACTGAAGTTGCCTCAGACTGGCGCAGGGCGAAACTGTTGATATCACCTTAGATGTCAGAAGCGCTGATCAAGTTGATTGTTACCTTCCAGATAGTTCTGTTACATACCAAGAAGTCAAGGAGATGGTGCTTTGATTGTTTGGCGGAAAAGCAAAGATGTCGCAGCAGAAAGCTGAGTTCCTGACCATCAGGTTTCAATGAAATGAGACTCTCACTACATTCACTGAGCGGTTTACAGCAGAAGCACATGTGTTGATTGGGGCTGGGATTCTAGCTAAAGCTGATGTATGCATTGCAATGTCCTCTGCGGTGAAGCCATACCCTGAGCTTTACAATGGCATGGCCTCATTGTTAGAGGACGATGTACCTCTTCTTGAACTTGTTCAGTTTGTACGTCGTTTAGCTGTAACTTTCCCTCCACCCAATATTGAGCAGATTCACACTGTCTCTGGGGCCAACCCTACCCATAGGTGGAAGCAACCAGTCAATGCATATAATGCTAGGCTACTCCCTGCAGCCCAACATCTGTCCCATAATTTGCTGAGCGACAACTGACCAACTACCACTTTGGCCATAACTATGCTGATCAACAGCAGGCAGACTACCAATGTGAGTCTTGTTACGTCAATCATCTCTAGAATAACCTTCCAAGTGGGCAAACTTATATTAAGCACAGACGTAGGCACTATGGAGCAAGTTGTTTTAATTGCAGTCACACTGGGCACATGGGACGATGGTGCCCCTATTGACAGATCCCTTACGTACAACAGGATCAAAGTCATCAGGGAAAAGTCAGAGCAGAGTAGAGATGGGACTCTCTACTTCCGCTATCTCAAATTCATACGTCCCACCTGAATTTATTGTATTGAAGGCAGTAGAAGCCTCCCAGTATGACGATACATTTCTCTACCAACAGCCAGTTGGAGGAGTAAATGTGTTGATTCAAGCACAATTCAAAAAACTGGCTGACACAGGGTTTCTGGAGCAACCAAAGCCTTACGCTTGCCAAACGTTTTACCAAAATCCGTCAGACCAGCTAGAACTATTCACAGATGCGTTATCTCTAAGAGAAGTAGAGGTTGCCTTTCTAGTGGACGCTATTATAACAGGATACCCTAAAGTTGGTTCGGGTATTATAGGTTTCCTGGTAAAACGTGAACCGCTGAATGTACACGTAGTAAATAGCCGGCATTCATCTTACTTGGAGTGCACTTACTGTGATGTTATGGTAGCCAAAACCTGAGTATGAGCTATAATTGATATGGGTGCACCTGTTAACATTGTCTCCATGAAGTTGGTGGCAAAGTTTTCTTTAAAACCTGACATAGAGCACCGGATGGTGTATGGGACTTCTGGAACGGAAAACATGGTCTCTGAAGGAGCATATAGCGCGCTTCCTTTGTGGTTTAGATCCATTGTTATTGTGGCACCGGCGGTAGTATTACCAAATAGCAACTACAATCTGCTGATTGAGACTGCTTTTATGCGACACTATGGGGCTTTCATTGACATGATGGAAGAGACCCTAGCCATCCTGGGACAACAGGTCCCCATATATTTTACTTCCAACGGAGTTCCAGATGGCCCAATCCGCTCTAGTCAGATTAATCTCGCCTATAGCGATGGTGTGATACCTGTAGGATATCGGCAGATGAAGTGGAAGACCCAAATGCTCCCAAACCAGATTTATGAGTACAAAGGTATTCTACTACGAGCTGCAAACGCTTTTACTATCCCTTCTGGGCATCAGGTCATAATTGGGCAGAGCTTTAAATTGATATACTGGGAGGTCTATATTAAGAGGTTGTGGGGCCCTATCAACAATCATGACTCAAACCTCATGTGGCTCCTGATTTACTGTTACCAGGGCAAGGGGAAGTAAAGGTGTTGGTAGCGAATCTGCTGAAGGAGGTGATGAAGGTTCAGCAGCACCAAGTGGTAGCTTACCTGCATTTGATCTCTATCAATGAGGTCCACCAGATACACAACTTTTGGTTCATGGGAAGATCTCAGCTTGCCTTTATAAACCACCTTTGGCATAATGACTGTGTTTCCTCGGGAGGTGCCAACTGGTCTATTGGAGGATCAGAAGGACAGGGTGATGGATCTGTTCAAGAAGTACCTCAGCATTTTTGCAACTGATGATCATGACTTGGGTTGCGCTCGCAGGGTTGTGCATTGGGTGGACATGGGAGACCACCCCCTATCAGGTCACAGCCTATCCGTCACTCAAAGGCAGTGTAAGAAGTTGTATCTGCAGAAGTAGATATGTTAGTGGAATAAGGAATGTTGGAGCTGTCAAAAAGTCCCTGGGCATCCTTGGTGATAATTGTCAAAAAGAAAGATGGCTTCAATCAAGTAGTAATTGATTATTGGAAGCTTAACAGCATTACAAAAAAAAATTGTATCCGCTTCCACAAATTGATGATGCTTTAGATTGGTTAGGTGGGGCCAAGTATTTCTCTGCTAAGGACTTGATATCAGGGTACTGGAAGATTGAGTTTCCAACGGCAAAACAGGAAAAGTGCGCTATAATCATTTCAAAAGGATTGTTCCATCCTACACGTATGCCACAGGGTTTGTGCAATGCTCCTTCTATGTTCCAGCGGGCTATGGACACTATTTTTGGTGACCTAAAGCTGTCTTGCGTTCTTGTCTACCTTGACAATATCAACGTGTTTTTGTGGACATTAACGGAGCACCTTGGACACCTGGAGCAAGTGTTTCACCGCCTTGCTGATGCTAATATCAAGATTAAGCCCCAAAAATGCCACTTTTTAAAGAACAATTGGAATACCTCGGCTTTGTGGTAGACTCCAAAGGGCTTAGCCCTCAGCCAGCCAAGGTGGAAGCCATCCACAAGATGACTCAGCCAAGCATTAAGAGGGATATCCAGGTGTTCTTGGGGATGGTCAGGTACTACCGGCGGTTCATTCCCAACTTCAGCTGTATCAGGGCTCCACTCTTTGAGCTACTTAAGAAAAACGCTGTCTTCAACTGGATGAATCGATGTCAAACTGATTTTGATGTGTTATTGAACCGCATTGTCTAGCGCTAGTTTTGCAATACCCCAATTTTGAAAAAGAGTTTATTGTGAAACGGACGCTTTGCTTCTGCTTTAGGGGCTGTATTATCCCAAAAAGAAGATGACAGTGTGGAGCACCCCATTACATATTGTAGCCGCAGCTTAACTGGGGCCTGAACGGAATTACACCGTAGCCTATTGAGAGTGTTTAGTAGTAATCTATGCATATAAACAATTCTGGGTCTACCTCCACGTGGTGAAATTCAAAGTGGTAATGGATCATGACTCCTAGCGCTGGCTAAAGAATCTGCAGTAACCTGAAGGGCGACTTGCGCGATGGGCTCTAAAACTCAAAGCATATAATTTTGAGATCATGCATTGGCCAGGGTCAAAACATCATAATGTGGACTGTTTTTCCTGATTACCCACTGTCACCATTACAGAGGATGTGGCGGACATAATGTATGAAAAGATGCTTGTGGGAAAATATCACAATGAGCTGCCACCCATGATCGAAGTGTTGGATAGGCTTAGGCAGGATACCTTCTTCAGCAATGGGGAATTATAATCATGAATTGGGGAATCGATGCTGAGTTTTCCAAAACTCTCTGCCAGGCCTGCAATAATTATGGATGCTCATAGAGCGGTAGGTCATGGAGGGTTGAAAAAGACGCTGGAGTTCTTGCAACCCTGCTACTATTGGGAGAGTATGCACTATGATGTGCTTGAGATGATTGGTTGTTGTCATCAGTGCCAAGTAAAGAAACCATTCCATTGGAAAACCACCTACCAGCTAGTCAAGCCTCGGTTCACATGGCATACTGTTTTGTTAGACGTGGTAGGGTCTCTGCCAACTGGCGCGAACTGCTCCAAGTATATAATTGTTGTCATCAATCATTTGACCTGATGGGTGGAGGCCAGGGCTATTAGCAACTTGGGCGCTGTCACCACTGCCAAGCTCATTATGGAGTGTGTTATACAGTGACATGGCTGCCCCCAATTCATTTTGACGGATAACAGAACCAACTTCACTTCACATATATTGCCGAGGTTAAATGAGTTGATAATGATCCGCGGGGTTTTGACCACCCCCTACCACCCTGAATCTAACAGCATGGTGGAACAGGTCAATGGGACCTTATTTTAATATTTTATGCAAGCTTGTAAATGAGCGGCCATCAGATTGGAGCGCCCTTTTATCCACCGCTGTCTTTTCATACAATATTAGCTACCACTTAGCAACTGGTAAGAGTCCATTCCAATTGCTCTATGGACGACACCCAGTGCTACCTGCATTGCTTTACTCCTGTGTGGAGGATACCGGCAGAGTTGAACTCCACCGCTATTTTTCTGCCTTAACCAACATGCTGATTAAACTCCAAACTTAGGCATATTCCACTAGTCTGGCCAAGAAGATTTGGGATCATGCAGCTGACCAAGGTAGACGAAGCAGTCTTCTACAGTTTGGGGTAGGGGAATTGGTCATGTTTCATGATCAACATGGGTTCATAAGAAGGAACAAGCTCACCAGTATATGGAGCAGACCATTCAAGATCATTGAGAAAACCAGAGCTGACGCCTACACCATTAAGGAACCTGTGGGGGATCAAATTATTAACTGGGTACATGTGAAGTTCCTTTGACCATACAAACAATAGGAGCCTTATTGTCCAGTCAAGGAGGGGGTAATGTCATGATTCTGATATGACTGGACAATAATCCTGGGACAGATAGGACGGTTTGAGAAGAATCCGCCAAAATGAGATTAATTACAATTATTTGAGTGCCTTGAGATGAGGCAATATTGGGATATAATGGGTTTATTATTAGATTGCCTCAAAATAAGGTGATCAGTCCATGTCGACATTTGATGAATACGAATTAAATCACCTACAATTTAGGTGATAGAGAACTAAAGAATAACAAGCCAAGACAAGGAGAATCAGTGAAACTGAATAGTCTAAGCTACGAGTGTGGTATCATCTTAAGCTGCTGTATATAAGCGAGATGGGCGATTAATAGGAGTTAGTGGTTAAGAAGATAGAGTGAGTGAGACAGCGAGGATCTGCTGTGATTATATTAAAATAAAATATTATAGTGGGAGCAAGTGCCCCATAGTTATTATATTAAAGTTTATTCTGTTGTTACCAAGGGCCACGTTTGTCATATTATTGGTCCTAATGCTCAGTGGGATAAACCCTGTGCAAACTCCTTACGGCGTATCTCCAGGATTCCTCTAAATTATAACATTAGTGATGCTTGTAATCAACTTGCTATCCATATAGTAGAATTTTGGGTTATCTTGAGGACCAGCTTTGTCAAAATGTACAGCTCTTTGAGTCCACCTGGAGCCAATTCCTCAACCATATTGAGGACCTTTTTTGAAAACTTCAGCAGCATTAACAGGAGTAAGCCTCCCTGATATAGCCCCTGGGGCTGAAGGGCCTCAAGATCTCAGGTGACTAGAAAGTTTAGAAGGCCCTGAAGGTCCAGAAGGTCCCCGTGGACCTCAAGGACCCTCCAGTTCTTTGATACCTACTCCTGGCAATCCTAAAGACTCCTGGAAACAAAATGTTCTGATGGTGCTTGCTGCTTTACAGGATCAAATATGATTGTATCTCAAGGATGCAAGCTCCAACTAGACAGACTCTTCTCAATCCCAGAGTTTTAATTGATGCCTTGTCAGATGAGATGGGTAACTTCAGCACATTTGCCAGCCTCACCAATAACTGCAACACCCAGATCAAACAAACCTGATGAAGGTTCAAAATCAGCTGAGTAATTTTGAGAGTCAGCTGATCCTCCAATGTGCCAAAACGCAATCTCTGAAAAAGTAAGTTGCCCTTAAAGCCTCAAATAATTCTCTAAATAAAATTAAGATAAAATTTATGAGGATACAGAAGGATTAAGACAATGATTGGCTCAACAGCCACTCATAACTGTGCAGAAACCAAGATTTCTGAGCCTGCACCAGATACTGCCATTAACACTATTTCCACTCTTACTGTGACTAACTTTAAGCCTAGTTAAAAAGAGAAATTCACCCTGTGACAAGAAAAGTATTGCCTCATTCCTGTACGCTTATGTGAGCTCTATGGAGAAGGCCACTAACCATTGTAAGGTGAGGCACATTCACTTCTGTCTGAATAGTACTGCCAAGGAAATTGTGAATCCCCATTTAAAGGAATGCCATACTTTGGAACAAGTCCATAGAGCCTTAATCTAGGAGTTTGGAAGCAACCAGACCTTGGAAAATCAGAAGCAGCCATTTATAGTCATTTACTTGAACAAAGGGGAAATTCTTGTGGAGTTCACCAGCCAATTTTGTGTCTAAGAACAACCCTTGGTAATTTTTATTTGTATTACATTGTCTGACACCAAAACCGTGGTCATCTTCACACAAGTATCTTATTCTGAGGTTCAAATGCACATGGTTGGCCAGAAGAGTAGCTTCACCTGTATCCAGAAAATTAAGGAAGCACTTGATGAATTTCTTGCATTTACCCTGAATCCTGTTTCCTATGTTTCTGCCTCTCCTGGCCATCCTTGAGTCTATGGCGGTGAGAACCAGAAGAGCCCCTAACCTCAATGCTCCTACTGTAATGGATTCCTTCATAGCGCCAATACTTGTTGGAATTGGCTTTCCAAGGATGTGTGAGAAGGGACATCGGCATGAAGTACAAGGCGCTTCATACAGATATCCACATACCTCCTCAAGAATGTTTAGCACCCTCTAATGAATTTAAAAGTTGTTGTACCAGAAGAAAACAATTTGGTACTTATCAATCATAAAGGAACAGATACCATTTATTCTTCTTCTGATAAGTCCTATGTTCCTCACTCTTCCCCCTCAGTTTGGAGTTTAGTTACATGTGTCCCTGTTCATATTCATAAGATCTCTGTCCAAGCCATTATTATCAGTTGTTCAACATAAATTTCGTTTCATCTAAACTAATGAAACGCATCAAAATAGCTCCCAACTTGCCCATTACATGGAATACAGCACATCTGGACCACAATGCACTTGGTCCATTGGGGCCAATTACTCACTGCCAATTTACTTTGGCAAGCTTTGGTGAATTTCTCAGCCACTTCTTTAAACAACCTGAGTTACAACCTTCTACTTGGGACTCAGTTTCACTGGGATTATTCCGCCATCATGAACTATGATGAAGAATTCTTATCCCATTTAGGACATAGGGCCTCTTTGGCTTTTAAGTATCCCCGCGGTGCCAAAAGGGAGGTAGGAAAGCATAGGTTTGCCTGTTGGAAAGTGAAGGTCAGATTTATTTTCAGGGACTGGAACTACTTTTTTCCCAGTTTGAGATAGCCAGCTGTGAATTTTCTAAGCCTGAGAACAAGATTAAGTATAACAAAGGCGTGGTGCGCACCATATAGAGTATAGCAAGGCAATTAGAGGTTTAACCCTAAAGAAGGAAGGACTACTTCAACCAGTCCCATTCCTGTTAAGGCTAGTAAACCAGCTGTGTTTTGAAGTGGAAGTAATGAAAGAGGGATTTGTTCAGGTATAGGTGCTCCTGCACTCATGGTTATAGTATTACCAGAATTGCAGTTAAGAACCACAAAAACTGGTGTAGGTTTTATAAAATAAACGGTTTGACTTTATAGCCTTTTTACTATATGAATATATGGAACTAGTATCAGTAAGAAAAGTACTTAAAGGAATTAGAATGAGATAATAATATATTGGCCGCGAAGTTTAACCATATGAATGATCCAGTTTTATAATATTCAACTTCCTGGACTTACCTAAGCTAATTTGATTTAAACATAGTATCATTTATTTTTTGAGTGTATGGAATTTCACCTTGCATATGACTTTGAAAGGTAGAAGAGGAATCTCTGTCTCATTTTAGATTCTTTTTGGTGTGATTAATTAACTCTATATCATCGCACTCAAGGTAAGTTAAGAGTTTAATTGAACCAACCCCATTACAATTATGGTTTAATATGAAAATAATCGCTTTAACTTCAACACATATCCTCTTGATTTGGTGGATAATATCTTTAATAGCAGGAATTTTACTAAAATCAGGCTTTAATCTGGCATCAACAGGCTCAAATATCATGTAAAGGGTTCCTGAGTATGGATACCCCCTCCTAAAGTAGATGTCCAAGAAGACATGCCTATTTAATTGCCTAAGCTTACTACCATACCGCCAAAGTTCCAGGTCAAAGTCAATACATGGATACATAATATTCCCTTAGGACAATTGCTATTTATATGAGGCATGTATAACCTTTCCATTAAGGAGATCCTGACCTGTCCAAGAAATTTTGATCACGCCTATACTCGATCCTTATTGGTGCTTCTGGCTAAACTCTATGACAAACTTTGGACGGTGGTGCCTTATACTACAGCTGCATAAGTTGTCTCCTTCCTGTAGAAGCCATCAATGATATTCATAGCTTTAGAAGTATAAGGGATTTTGGGATAAAAACAGCTTTGGTGGTAGCTTTAGTCAATACCTCAATTGGACAAGAGCTCACCAGAGAACAACAGAGCCAAGGTAAGAAATTACTGGAAAAATACTATGTCCTCTTCTCAACCTTTACTTATAATTTTTTGAAAATGAATGGCGTCTAATGTCAAGTTGAGACTGAAATGCTCAACCCAATTGATCCTGTTTCTGCCAGAAGATTAAGGTGAAGAGTCACAGGTGGCTGTTGAGCTCAAGCAGCTATTTGAAGCCAGGCTATTGATGCCTTTCTATAGCCCTTGGGCCTCTCCTTTTAGTTCATAAGAGGATGGCAGTCATTGTGTAGTAATGCACTATTAAATACTTAATTCCATTTATTAAGAAGGACAGTTACCCCTTGACCTAGATTGATGACTTTCTCCACTTTTTTGCCAGGCCACAATAGAATTCTAATATGGATCTTACTAACAGATACTGGAAGGTAGAGCTAGCACCTGAAGATTGATCCAAATGTGCGCTCTTAGCCAATGTGGGTCTATTTAAAATAATTAAAATGCCCCAGGGCCTTTGAAACGCGACCTCCTCATTCCAATGCGCCATGGATGGGATCATAGGGGATTTAAAGCTATCCTGTGTTCTTGTGTACCTCAATTATATCACTGTCTTTTAGAAACCTTTAACGTCCATGTGGAACATCTCTGGGAAGTCTTTATCAGCTTATAAAGGCCTTTATGAAGCTTAAGCCTTCAAAGTGCTCTTTCTTCCAATATGAAATGGAATTCCTCAGACACATGGTCTCAAAACATGGGATTCAGACTATCCAAATAGCGTTGCTAATAAGAAGACGTTGTGCCCTTAGAGCCTTGGGATTATTCAATTGTTCCTTGGCATAGTGGTTATTATCGTCATTTAAAACCTCAGTTTGCCAACTTAGTCAAATCTTTGGTCTACCTTCTACAAAAAACTGTACTTTTCTTGTGGCGGCCTAAACAGGAACAGGCGTTTCTTGCTTTAAAGACTACACTCTGTACTAAACCTGTTTTAATTAATCTGCATTTTGACCGCCCATTATTGGTATTCACCAATACTAGCAACGTCATGGTTGTGGCCACCCTATCTTAGCACTATGTAGATCAGGTCGACCATCCAGTGGCTTACCTTAGAAAGACCCTAAGCAAGGCTGAACGAAAATTATAGTGCTACTGAGCGCAATTTCCTGGCTGTGTTATTGGCGATCAAGAATTTCTAGCCCTATCTATATGGCACCCATTTTATTATTGTACATGACCATTCCTCTCTTTAATGACTTTGGCAGATGAAGGACCCAGACAGCCAGTAAGAAACATGGGCATTGAGGCTAAAGAACTAGGATTTTTGTTTTCCATTGCGCAGGAGCAATTCATCAGAATTCCAACAACCTTTCGAAAATGCCAGTACTGGCCGCTTTCCCCCTGAAAAAGACTGACTGTATGATTTAATTGGCTGTCCTGAGTGATGGGAGTTGGAAACTCCTGAGAGTTTAAACTGAACTCCAAAAAATGGCTTAGAACACCAAAATTAAAGAATTTATAATGTATAAAAATCAACAAGAAATGGCACCTATAACACTCTTCTCCCTGAACTGATGTCATTCTTGAAAGACACATGACCGTGGGGCATGGGTCAAAAAAAGACTTATAAATAGCTAAGAAAGTGATGCTATTGAGTTTGTATGGTTAAGACCATCCAGGAAGTTCTAAGGGCCTGTAACTTGTCAAAACCAAGCTCTAAATAGTCATTAGTACCAACATTCTGAAGTGGTTATGTCAAGTCCAAATAATGCCTTAAGCATTGATGTGGTGCCCTTTTCCAACTGGGTTACATGGCCATAAATATCTTATTAGCTGTAGACTATTTGACCAAATGGGTCAAAGTGATATCAATCTCAGCTGGCCACCTTGAAAGCTGTAGGAATCCATCTTAGTTGCTTTCACTTGGTGCTACGCCGCTGGATCCCACAAAGAATTTTAATAAAATAAAAATATATAACTATAAAAATTGGTTTTTATAATGTTTTAGTATGAGCTAAAGGGTAAAAAAAAGAAGCGGTCCATTTCTGATTTTCAACAATTAGTATTTATACTATTTTAGAAGGTTGGAGGGAATTTGGGGATAGATTTGAAATAGCTTCAAGACTTTCCAATTTAGGTAATATGAGTGTCAATACTATCAGATCTTGGTGAATGTTAGTTAATTTTGGTAAAACGGACGTTGGGGTTTTGGGAAGAATATACCCATGCAGCAAGGTTTTGATGTACTGCAGCTAATCACCACTCAGGAATTTATTCTCACCTTGAGGGACCGCCACCACGCCTATAAAAGGGGGTGGCCCCACGCAGGTGTGGTGAAGGACTTAGTGCTGGTTGGGGGAGTACCTTTCACTGGTTTCCCCAAAGTCTGTCATGCAATTGGCAAAATCTGGTTGTTTGATTTTACTGAAAGTGATATGCAGGTTTTGAACTGGTGTTACCCCAGTTTATGGGGTAACCTGAGAATTGGCCAGGGTCTTTTGTCCAATATCCCAGAGATTTTTGATAGGATTAAAATCGCATTTAGAGTTATCAGAAACTTGTAAATGGCTGACAGCGCCTCATTTCAGCTGAATTTGACCCGTGACATTCTTCCTCTGCAGCTGAGAGGGCAAATATCTGACACCACCCTCAAGAATGGTGGGGGAAAATAAAGTCAAAGGAAGCGTCCATGTACTCAGTTGATAGTGATTCTGGTAGCTAGCAATTTTATAGAACATTCATTGCCTCATTTGTGGGTGATGGTGAAGGGCCCTTCCCAGATTGATACAAGCTTATCGCTTATAGGAGTGATGCAGTTATGATATTATAACACCATGTCAGATAATTGGAATGTAAGTAGGGGAGTTCTAAGCTCATTGGCTGCCTGCCCTTCTTTTGTCGCCCTTTTTGCTAAATTAGACATTGCCTCTGATTGGAGCTGGATGATGCATTGAGCCAATAGTCTCATAACTCTCTTGAGATCCTCAACTCTAGAGGAGAATACATCCTTAACTAGGTGAGCAGGTATTCCTGGTTCCCACTCATACAGGACATGGAATGGGGACATTTTCAATACCTGATGATAATTAATCCAGTAGGCCATGAGGGCACTGGGCAAGTATTGATCCCAATGAAGCGAATCAGAAGAGGCCATTTTCATAAGATGGATACCAGGGTACCATTTGCTCTCTCCACAGTTCCATTGGTAGAGGGATAGTATGGAGCCAAGAAAAGTTGTTGTGCTCCCATAGAGGCGTCCAGGATTTTTACTACTCTGGAGGTGAAGTTCTTCCTGTTGTTGCAGAGTAGTAATTGGGGACAGCCATGTTGAGAGAGAAAAATTTGATGTAAAAAGGTGGCTGTGGCCTTGGCCTTGGCCTTTTGGTTAGGAAGAGCCACAACTTCCACTCACTTAGTTAAATTATTGATAGCTACTAGTATGAATTTGTTCCTACTAGTAGTCTGAGAAAGGGAACCTACTACATCCAAACTGATGGTGTGGAACGGCTTTTGGGGGGTAGTAGGTTGATACTGGTATTGAATCTTGAAACGGATTGCTTCTTAAACATAAGGCAAGCTTCCAAGATTTCATAAAATTGATTTCATCATTTCATCCCAATAGTACCAATCCTTAATCCACTCAAAAGTTTTCTTTGCCCCTCCATGCCCTAAGGTAGAGTGAGCTTCTAGGATAGCGGGTACTTGTTCCTGAGGGCTGAAGGTAGGGAAGCCACTTTGCCCCTACTTGTTTATACAACTTCCCATCCTCCACTTTAGTGTTGTGGGTGTGCCAGGATAACATCTTCTGGACAAGCTTATCCTCATCCTCCCATTCATTGGGGGTCATTAATAGATCATTCAACCTATCTGCCTCACTTTTATCCAAATGAAGGACTGGCAGCCTCGTCAACCCATCAACATTTAAGTGACAGGTTCCAGCACGGTGTTCAATCTTCATATTATAAGGCTGGAGCTTTAGAGCTTATGAGCTAACCCGCCAGTAGGGTCCTTCATGTTTTGTAACATTTTAATGAAGCGTGGTCTGTAACCGCAGTGAAGGCAGTCCAATACAGGAAAGGGTGGTAGTGCTTTAAAGCTAACAGAACAGCAAGGCACTCCTTCTCTGTTACACTATAGTTACATTCCGCCTTTTACAGCATCTTACTGAAATATGATACTGGATGATCTACACCATTTTCATATAATTGGCTAAGATGGCCCCAATGGCATAGTCTGAAGCGTTGGTAAACAGGATAAAAGGTTTATTATAATTTGAGTGCCGTAAGATAGGACGTTGTTGTAGTAATTACTTCATCGTCTCAAAAGTGGCCTTCTATTCAGCACCCAATAGAAAGGTGTGTTCTTATTCAATTAACAAACGAGTGGTTCCTGAGATGGTCAAATTTTGGGATAAATTGATGTTAATACCCCTTCATCCCTAGAAATACCTGAATGTCCCATCAATTTTTAGGGGAGGCATCTTCAAAATTTCTTCAACCTTATCTAAAATGGGTTGAATTCCTTTTTGGGAAATGGAGTGTCCAAGTAAATCCAATTTCTTTTGGAAGAAGGTACATTTTGAAGGCTTCAACTTAATATTTGACTTGTGTAATCTTTGGAACACCTCCTTCAGATGATCAAGATGTTCGTTGAAGGTTAGTGAGAACACTGTGATATCATCAAGATATACAATGACACAAGTTAACTTCAGGTCCCGCAAAATATGGTCCATCACCCGCTGAAAAGATGCAGGTGCATTACACAACCTTTGCAGTAGTCAGGTTGGTGGGAAGAGACCCTCACTACAAATTAGAGCACATTTCTCCTGATCTTGAGGGGAAAGGTTCATTTGCCAATATCCGCCAGCCAAGTCCATGGCGGAGAAGAAATTAGAGCCAGAGAGTTGTGCCAGGGCGTCATCAATGCGGGGGATAGGATAACTATCCTTTTTGTGATATTATGCAATTTTGGGTAGTCCATAATGATACAATGACCTCCGTTTTTCTTTTTAATAAGCAACAGAGGGGAAGACCAAGGGCTTTGTGAAGGTACTAGTAACACCACATCTAGCAATTGCTGGAGCTATTTCCTCATTTGCTCTTCTTCCACATTTGATTTATGGTAAGGTTTTAACTGAATAGGGTGGACATCACCCACATCGATGCAGTGACACCAGCCTTTCATGTGACCATAGTCATGGTCTGATTTAGAAAAAATGTCACTATATTCATCTAATAAAGTATGAACTTTTTCCAATTTGACTGGGGCTAACTCATCTGAAATATGAACATTAGGTAGAGTGCACACCAGGTTATCCATAGACAAACCCAAATCCGCCATAGAGCCAACAGATTGGATACGTTCAATATCTTCTACTTGAAGTAGGAAGCTTTGGCCAATCTCCAAGTGTTTTCAAATGATCATGTCTTTTCCGGTGAGGTTTCCCAGCAAAAGGGTAATAGGCCCGTGGCAGGCTGGGTTTAGTACCCCAGGCAATACCCTAGACTCCAAGGGGCTAACTCCCTCAAGACTTATGATATGCAACAAGCAGTGGTGGGGGATTTGGATCGTGATTTTAGTGTCAACCACGCGTTGTTCCCCAAGTTTAATTAATACCTCATCTGCAGCATAGAAAGTGATACCATCCCTTTCATCCACTGAATCAGGTAATTTCTTAGTGTGACGTCCTGAGGTGGAGTAAGATAAAGGCATAGCTGAGAAATGGTATTTAATCAGGCAAGAGTATTCATGCTTGCTGGGTTCTTTGTTGAATAAGACTAATGGGACTTCATAGCTGAATAATGAGAGGTATCCTTGCTTCATATTTATTATTCCCTCATACTCAATCATAAATTGAGTGCCAATGAGCATATTGTATGCATTGTTGTCCAAAGCCACAGCAAGGGCTGATAAGATAAGCTTTACAATGTGAATGAGAAGGGAAGATATGCCCTAACAGCATGAGTACTATTAGGGCCTGCAGTTCCAAATTCTTGTGTATACTACAAGTTGGGAGCTAGCTTTATTTTCTCAATAATCTTAGTGGAAATCACATTAATGGGCGAGCCAGTGTCCAGGATAGCCAGTATTTAGACCTTTTGAATGACTACTTCAACTTTGGTGAGCGTTCCTCCAAAGTTAGATTATAAAGCTAAAACCTCCTTGAACCGGAAGGTGGAGGGTAACTTTTTAGCAGTCTTAGGGTATTTAATCATGATGGACTTTAAGGGATTAACCCACTATAGAGGGCGTATCAGGCCAGCTAAGTATTAATTACCATTGCTGGTAGTGCCAATAATTTTTGGACACCCTAAAATTTGGCTGAGGTACGTTTCCTCAGGTATGGTAGACTTGTCTGCTCCTCCAACGTTTAAATGATCAGGCACTTCCACTTCTGTGGGGGTTCCCAATAGGTAGTAACTAACGTCATCATAACCCTCCTCAGATTCCTCCCCAAGGGTATTTGCAACAACGGGCAAGGCTGCAATGGAAGTAGCAGGGACATCCACAGAAGATTGGGTAGCCTTAGAGCGCGCATTTACCATCTTATCTGAAGAGGTAGGCACAGCAACTTTAGTGAGCTTGTGCGGGTGTATGGTTGTTACAACCTTACAGGGCTTTGATTCATTAGAAGGAATGATAACCTTGTTAAGTTGCACTGGGGAGCAGGTTTTTTAGGGAGATATGCACAGGTAAATGCACTCCCAACTGCTCAACAAGTGGTAGCTCCTTAATGGTGGGAGCTGAAGATTTCACCTCAACATCAATTGTGTTAGTCCATATATGGAATTTGGCCACTTCAAAAAAAGCCTCTTTAAGGTCGCAGAGATTTTGAGGTGGCGTTTCACTGAGATAATATGTCTGACTAGAGAGGGTCAAGAGGCTTGACCAGTTACCAGGGCGGCAATGGCATCATCAAGGGTAAACATGTTAGATGTGGTCAACCTTTGCGCAGCAAGGTAAAATTATTCATCAAAGGCAATGATTGATTTACCTTCCAACATACTAAGGCGCATAAAAGCATGTTTTTCTCTGTGTAGACTATGTTTTAATCCAAATTCAGCCAGGAGAGCTTCATTCACCTCTGCCCAAGTAAATGAAGGGTTCAGGTTAGGGACTATCATCTCTTGTACTTGATGACTTAAACAAGGAAGGATGTGGCAAACTTTTTGCTTGTCCATGGTGCCATCCATAGCTGCTTCATAAACATACAGGAAGGTAGCAATATTCCCTTCACCAGGGGCAAACTTTTCCTTAAGAGGAAGTTTGTAAGGGCGCTGTTCGAGCTCCTCAAGGCGTGATAAAGTGTTTACTAGTTGCTTTTAAAGAGCAATGACTTTTGGCATACAGGGGTCCCCTGTAGTGAGCACCATTTGTATGAATCCAGCTTAGTTATGCTCACTTGGTGATATGCCACTGGATCCTACAAAGGATTTTAATATAATAAAAATAGAAAACTATAAAACTATAAAAATTGATTTTTATAATGTTTTAATATAATCTTGGGGGTAAAAACAAGAAGTGATCCCTTTCCAACTTTTAATGATAGTATTTATACTATTTTTCAAAGGTTGGAGGGAATTTGGGGATAGGTTTGAATATAGCTTCAAGGCTTTCTAATTTAGGTAATATGAATATCAATCCTATCAGATCTTGGGGAAAGTTAATTAATTTTGGTAAAATGGATGTTAGGGTTTTGGGGCAGAATATACCCATACGACAAGGTTTTGATGTACCACAACCAATCACTTCTCAAAAAATTATTCTTCACCTCAGGGGCCTGCCACACCTATAAAGGGGATGGCCCCACGCAGGTGTGGTGAGGGACTTGGTGCTGGTTGGGGGAGTACCTTTCACTGGTTTCCCCAAAGTCTGTCATGCAATTGGCAAAATCTGGTTGTTTGATTTTACTGAAAGTGATATGCAGGTTTTGAACTGGTGTTACCCCAGTTTATGGGGTAACCTGAGAATTGGCCAGGGTCTTTTGTCCAATATCCCAGAGATTTTTGATAGGATTAAAATCGCATTTAGAGTTATCAGAAACTTGTAAATTGCTGACAGCGCCTCATTTCAGCTGAATTTGACCCGTGACATTCTTCCTCTGCAGCTGAGAGGGCATATGTCTGACAAAAGCCATATCCCTATTCCTTACCAATCCATTAACACTCAGAATGGATGCTTGCAGACTTTACTTTGGACAATGGGCATACCTTTACCTCAAATGTAGTCCAAAAGCTAATTTATTTTTGAGACTAACAAAGTTTTACCGCCCTCTATCATACCTCAACCAAAGGAGCTGTGGAACGTAATAATGGAATCCTTGTTTCTACTTGTGGAAGATGCCACCTCTGACTACGTTCTGGAACCACTATCTACTCAGTGCCTTTCTATCTTGCCAGATAAGCTACCACTAAATAATTAGGATATCCCCTTTTTAGCGCTATATGGGCATACCCCTGGCTAACAAGTAGCATTCAGCCTTTACTCAATACCTCCATATCTGAGAACTCCAATTTGAAAATGAGGGCTTTAACTTTATGAAATTGTTCAGTTTCAAGCCCTTGTCACTCAGGGACTTGTCACTACCACACAAAGGGAGAAATACAATCTAATGTCATCTGACCCTCCTTACTGATCTTTCAATTAGGTGACCTAGTTCTCTTTTATCACCATCAACCTGGATATGACAGAATAAGCTAAACGTTATATGGACTGAACCCTAGAAGGTCATTCATAAGGTGAACTCCAATTACTTTATTGTCAATGTCAATCAGGAAATAGTGGTAAACCAAGTACTTGGCTAATTCTACAGCCCTATACCTCCCTCTGACATGATCTAGAGGGGGATGTTGTCAAGATTTTAGTTAATAAAAGAGTCAAGATCCCTACTTCTGAATCAAGCCCTTTAAGTCAACTCTCAAATCATTACAATTTAAACCTGTCCTTGAAGGCACCAATAGGAAATTTAGGAAACATCACATATAAGAATCAATGGAGATGCCTTATAAAGTTGCATTTACACTTCATAAATCTCAAAAGCGCAACTCAAAAATATTGCAGTCATGAGTCTGACACAGAACAATACGGGAGTCAATTAGTAGGTCAATCCAGAAGGATGTGAAAGATCCTGATCATATGGGGCTATGGAGGTCCCTTGTCACCATGTTTTTATGAACACTATAAATATCAACACATTTTAACTATATATTTGTCTATTTCACCATATCTTTTCGTCTTCATTATCCTATTTACTAGTTTTTAGCTTTAATCCCATATTGAACCTTAGCTACAGTCAAGAGAACAGTAAAGCCTACAATTACTAATTTATGTATCAATACCCTATAAATTATCAATTGATCATGATTAGTTATTAATGTTCTGTTGCTTTAATTACTTATGATGACAGAAACCATGATTAAACATACATTTGAAGAAAATCTTATGCTTAAATTAAATTCTTCTATATATAATATGAATTAAATTTGATTCATATAAAGTATATCTTTAATGTATAAGAGGCATTTTTAACCTATCTACCATGACTTACAACTTCTGGTATATGAATTAATATCTTGTTCTTTAGAATTTCTTATATAAGATCATTGTTGTCTCCAATATCTCTTTATACACTTTTACTGTTGTTTCTTCTTAGAAAGTTGTTTAAAAAAATTCAAGAATGGTAGAGCAGATGTCACCAGAAACTACATTTTTACCGGTTATTTAAACCTTCATGTCAAGTACTAACTAGGTTTTTAAAACCTTTTGGTAACTGTCATTTTTGAATCATAAAATGAACCCAAAAGTGAGTTAAACAGATTCTCAGAACCAATTAAAAGATGTGATGATAAAAGGAAAGTACATCAGGTTGTGTTTGAAAAATTTTATATAGTATATACATTCACTTACTTGACTGTATTTCTTGCTGTTGTATTGCAGCAAAGTGCCTAAATTTTATCAGTTATACTCCACTTCTCCACTGCTTGGTAAAAATCCATGACTAGCTCTTCTCCTGAAACTTTTAGGGTTCTATGGAATCCTGATAATTACTCCTTGCTTTGAAAAGTCAATGACAACACCAGTATATAAACTTTAACAATTGTGGGTATCTTATGAAGCTTTACATCACAGTTTAACACTATTTAATGCCATTCTTTAGGAACATTTGTTATAAAAATTTTTCTTTTTTCTCTATATTGTTTCAAAGGCGTTAAGAAATTTTATTATTACTAGGTTAGAGACATTCCTGAAAGCTTATTCAGAAGTCTTAGATGTGTAATTTTTATTTATATCAGTTTTTGAACCTATAAAAACCTCAGAGAGATAGGGAGTAAAAGTTGCAATGTACCTCAAGTTTCTGAAACTGTTGTGCTGCTGTGGTTGTTGCTGTTACAATTTTGCTAAAGATGTAAGAATAATTTATATTATCATCACCACCATCACTGCTTTAGATGCTCCATGTTAAGCTTAAGGTTTTTATAAGAAATATGATGAATAGCAAAAAACCAATTTGTCAATAAGTCTTATTTAGTCTTTATTGCAGTGCACTTCAGCGCTCTTTTTCCCTTATTTAAAGCTTTTTATACACCAACCATGGAGCTCAGCCATCATTTTTGGCACTGAAGTATTGAGAAATTCTTATCCACTTGATTTTCATCTTATAGAATTTACTTAGGCTATGTCAATCAGATCATCCATTACTTCTACAAAAAGATATTTTTTTCATTGCCTGAAATTATAGTCAAAATTTTGGTTACATTTCCATTCATCAAAAGGTATGAGTAACTTATCGTTGCAGTGGTCAGTTCTTATAGTAGTGATTCTTTTTTTGCCAAAAAATATAAAGTTTTTCAAATTTATAATTATGAACTTTTCTTAATTTTAAGATCTACAGTTTTGTTCTTGTAAAAAAACTTGCTAATTCAGAAGTAGTTTGTCTTCAACAATTTGATTAAAATATAACTATCAAGATAGATATAGAATTTTTTTTCCCAACTTGTTTTACAAACTACTAAAGTTGTTGATGCCACCTTACAAGTCTAGGAGGTCATGACACAAAAGACAATTTATACTTGCAGCAAAAACATATAAAGCAATAACAAGGAGAATATTATATCTAGTCAAAAATAAGCAGCCATTGAATATAAATTATAGTAATGGAGAGTTTATAAAAAAACTATATCATAAATACAAGTTTATCCAACAATAATAATATTACCATTTTAATTGTATAAATAATTGTAATATAATTCTAATGATAGTGTAAGTTTATCTCATTATATCAATTAGTAAGCAAAATAAAATTCATGTATAACATAATTCAATATTAAGCAAAATGTAGCACCAACTTAACTTAGCTATACCAATGCTAATTAAGTCAAAAAACTCACATTAACAATATTTTAGTGCTTACAAATGATTACATATAAAATGATTAAAAATTATTAAAAAAGTTACTTACCAGATGAAAATTTAAAGCCTTGTGGTCAATGAAAGTCACCTCAGTGCTGTCCAATTGAGTTATTTTTATTCAAGTCTTTTTTTTGACTAGAAAAGATAGGTGGTGTGAGCTAAACTTTTAAAATTTAAAATAAGAGCCACCCTAATATACTTAATTAATAGGCTAATGGAGCCATATTATCATATAATGGCTGAACTTTGAAGAATCAAGCTCAGTTATATGAAGTTACCTATGCAATAGTTACATATGATTATATATCTATATATGTATTTTATGATATAGAAAACACAAAGAATAGTTTATGAGTAATTGTTCTTGTAAGTATAAATAGATAAAAGAATTGTTTCATAGATTCTAAATCAATATATATTAAAATGATGTTGTGCTTAAAAACCATAAATGTAAAAACCTTAAAAAGATTTTAAGTTTAACTCAGAACATATATTTTATATGTCCTTTACTATTAGATGCTCATCAGCAATTAAATAGATTAAGACTTTATATTGCAAAAAATCCAAAGATAACTTTAATGTTAAACTCTTAATTTATATATATATATATAGGTTTTGTCTCAAAAAGCATAGCTCATCAGGATCTACTTCATCCATAAATGCATATTAGTATTAGATGGACCTACTAATGCAAAAAATTTTATACACATAATAAATTTCTATTATAATATGGTTGATGAATTTTCCAGTATAAATATGAAAAAATTGCTTATTTATTTAATAAAAGCATTTTTTGTAAGCTTAGTTACATAAAGTAATTTTCTCAATACATAGCAATTATTTACAAAATCTGAAAAGTAAGTATAGTAAGTGTACAAAAACAAAAATGCATATTTGTAACAAGTATGATAAGAATCAGTAAAGTCTTTAGAAATTACATGCTTGGTATAGTATTGAAAACATATAGAACCAGCTAGCCCATAAATGAAGCATAAAATATCTAGTATTTATGCACAATTTAATCTATAAGCTGACACTTGATTAAAGCTCTATCAAAACATCTCATATTATATGCACAGTAGATTAAAAGTTAGTACAAGTTCATTAACCATTATCTAAGGCTTTTATTTAAAAATTCCTGTATCAGCTAAATAGTCAGGTATCAGTGATGAATATTAAAAAACAACTAAAAGGCATTTATTTTTTTGATTTATTTGAGGTACACCAACCAGGGGGCGGACGGTACCAAACACAACACTCAAAATGACAAAACAAAACTACTAACCAGGTGGGAAGGAGAAACTGCTAACCCACCATGGCAGAGGGTGAGGAGGGGTCAGGGGTTGGTTTTCAGAAAGACCCACCTCGATCAAGGGATGTTGGTTACAGTACCAGATCAGAGCAGAGAGCCAGGGCATTGGGGCATCCGCATAGTGGGGGTTGAGGTCAGTGTAGTAGGAGTTTTCCACTTCTGCATCAAGATAATGATGGGAAAGTGTTCTAACAAAAGCTGTGAGGAGAACTTCAGCTTCTTTGCGTGATTCAGGAAGTTGGGTGAAAAGGGAGATACTGTGGCGGGTGATTTTGGCTGAGGGGTTAAATGAAGCAAGCGTTGCAACATTCATAACAGCAACTTCAGCATCATCAAATAGTTTTGAGATGTCACTGCAGGAAGATTCAGGGAAGTTGAGGGGAAGAAGAGGGTGGGCAGGCCGTGCTGGAACTGAGCCACTGACTGGGCCACCGCGGTGCATAGTTTTGGGCACTGAGGAGAGGCCACCGCAGCTAAGGCAAACTGGTGGTCACTTTGGAAGGGGGCTGTATTGGGCAGAGGAGTGAAATGGCGAGGGGTAGGGGTTTCATCAAAGTCAGGAAGGAAAAATTCTGCCTGACCATAATTGCCTTGGCAGAGAGGTTGACCTGTATGCTTACTAATGAGGACATTACCTGATTTGTCAGTTTCAGCCAATAGATCCCATGGATTTTGGTTCACTGGAATAGTGGCGTTTAAATTTGGATGGGTGGGATTGGGCAAATGGGCAGCTGCTTGGGTGCCGATGGTGGTCCAAGCATTGCTCTGATTGGCTGGGGTAGATTTAGGTGGGAGAGTGAGGCTAGAGGTTTTGGGGGGGGCTGATTTTCCATGTGGGCCCACTGAACGAGATTGGAGGGTGGGAGGGGGCAGCAAAGCGCCCCATACTGAACCTCCAGAGGGGGCTCAGAAGCCGCAGCAGCGGAATTGGCCTGAGGGCATGCTTTTTTTGCATGGTTGAGGCCAAAGCAGAGGGAACAAATCTGCCTACCATTATTGACCTGAGCCCAAAAGAAATGATCAGGTGCTGCAGCCACACTAGCGCGGGGTGGGATTTGTTGGGCTATGGTAGGGTGGTGTGGTATGATGGTGGCTGTTGCATGAGGAGCAGCAAGGCGCTCTGCACCAGATGGAATGGCAAAGATGAGGTTGGGCTGAGTGCCATAAGCCATGAGCCCCACGACCAACTGGTCATACAAAACCTGGGGTGGAAGGTGGGATGGGAGATTTGCAAAGGATACCACCAGCGTGATGTCTGAAGGGAGGCAAGTACAGGTTGTGAGAATGGGGGTTTTTTTATAAATTAGAGGAGTTTGTGCTGCCACTTCAGCATCCTCCTCAGATTGGAACCCAACATCAAAGTAGCCCTTAAAAGGACGGAAGTCTATAAAGCCAGCTGGCGCAAAGGCCGCAGTGGCTAGGTCAATAATTGCCTTATCAGCATATGGGAACAAACGCCCATAGTCCACTCTAAGGCAATAGCAAATGGCAGAGCAAGGGAGGGCGAGAGGATGGGGGTGAGAAGGGTGGACGCGCGCCAGGTGGAGCGCTAAGTCCTGTGGGGGGACAAAATGGCTGGAAGCAGTGGGCGGGCTGTTTGAGCCCATCCAAACGTGCTTGCCCATGGGGCGGAAAACACTAGGTGGGGGTGCACTGCTGCCCCACACTGGGGTGGCAGGCGGCGGAGCCAAGGACATCAAAGAATAGGTTTGGGCAGATGGCTGTGGATAAATAAAACTTAAATCTAAAATCGCTCAAAAGTGATTTTGAGTGGTAAAAAAAAGATCTAAAAGGCATTTTTTTAATGCTATAAATACTTGTAGAATTAGTTTACATTTATAGAAATAGTTTTACTTTTTTATGGAGTACATGTAGCAGAAAGATGACTGTGTTTACTAATCCTAGATCTAAATACAGCTTATTAACAAGTTTAAAAAAAATTGATATACTTTAGTTAATTAACCATTATAGAATAGCCACAAAAAGTGATAGAAACCTCATATTTTGCTTTTACAGCATATTGTCACAGTACCACAACCTAAGTCAAGCCATTTTATAACTAAATATTTTATCTATTAATAAAATCTATTTTTAGGGAAGAATGTTTTTAAAAAAACCTTATATTTATGGCTCAACATTAATAATAATGAGATTTTCTTCTATAACAGAATATCTCTTTAATGATATAAGTTATTATTGTTAAAATTTGTTTGTATTTCTGATTGGACATTTAATTATATTTAAAAGTTTATAAGTAATGAGATTACAATTTACTAAATTTATTCTGGGTTATACTTAAATAATTTATAATTATGTAAGAGATTCTTAAGAGATTAACTACAAAATTTTATTCTTAATAGGCTTTCTACACTTACATATATCCATCTTTATTTGAATTTTTGTATTGAAAACAGTTACATATCTTTTATACATATAAATATGTAAATACTTAGGTGTGATCACCTAGCAGGGTGATTTATGTTATCACCTAGGGGCTGGTTCAATTCCAATACATAAATAACTTTTCTAACCAAAAATGCTTTTTATTTGGGTTTATCTATATATAATAAGCATTTCTATAATATAATCTATATATTCATTCTGTTATATAAAGAATACTTATTGGCATTGATTTATGGTATATCTACTGTATATTCTTATTTTAGTATATATAAAATAAGCAAATAAAAGTATGGAGTTTTGTATTCATCTAATCATATATTATTATAATTTAATTTAGAGAAAAATAAAATTTGTTATCTTAAAAGTTAATAATCTAGTGAATATCTATTCCTGCTTTACCCTGTGTTCAATTTTATTTTTGTTTATATATATAAACTTTCAGTACTATACTTTTTAATGTTTAAACAGATACTAGTAAATAAAAAACCTAGAAATTATTATACATGTAGAATGGTCCCATGGTCCATTAGAATAATATAAGAATGTGGATAGCTTTGTCAACTAGATTGTCTAATTCCATGCTAAGAATGACTTTTCCAAACCAATACATATAGTACTAGGTTGCAGCTGGGTTTTCTATTTACCATAAAATAGTTGCTATGGTCATATATATTTCTACAATATAACACAGAATAAAATTTTTATAGTTGACAAAAACAAAAATTGATCAATGGACTTATTTGAAGAGTGTTAGTCTATCATAATATTAATAGATTATCAAGGCCTAGTTATATCTGTAAAATCTTCTGACATAGCTATTAAGCTGGACAGGACTTTGCATCCTTATAAGACCAAGAAGAGTAGCAATTCCAGGGATATGCCTCTTGCTAAGTTTAGTGACTTGGGGCATACCCAGATGAAAGATGGTAATAGCAGCCACTCCATGTTTATCTCACCCTACCTCACAACAAACCTCAAAGGCAAACAAACTACCATTAATAAATCATTAGAGTATTATATAATGAAAATT
The DNA here is from genome assembly GCA_022478985.1 of Massospora cicadina. Lineage (NCBI taxonomy): Eukaryota > Fungi > Entomophthoromycota > Entomophthoromycetes > Entomophthorales > Entomophthoraceae > Massospora > Massospora cicadina. The sequence continues at coordinate 3,813 of JAKSZP010008137.1, read as the reverse complement.
TAACAACTTTGCTTTGATTTTAGTGATATAATTAAAGTATATGGTATAAAAACAAATTTTATTTTAAACCAACAGATCAAACAGAAGCATCATTAGCTGAAAAAATTTTGATACATTTGGTTGTTCCAGGTGAAAAGATTTACAATGGAAAGTTTGCACCAATAAATGGGAAAATAAAAATGACCAACAATAGGCTCTAATATCATCAACAAATGCCGCTAATGCCTGAAGCATAATTGGCCAATTGAGGGGAGGATACCCAAGTGGTAGAGTAGGGACCTCTACTGCTGCCTCCCTAAGTTTGATTCTGGTACTGGAACTTTGGGTAGGGGACAATTATGACTGTGTTGGCATTGTGCACCAATGCCCCAAACTGAGATAGCAAATAGCAAAGGCGGTCCATGGAGTTCCTGACCTATCATACACCACATGTGGAGCTTTGCCAGATTTTATCCTCCTTTCCCATTCATTCAATTTTCCTTAATCAGTGCAGTATTGTCCCCAGGTCAGCCCACCTCAAATAAAATAATTGGCCAATTGAACCCTAGTTCTGAATGATAGAAACTCAATGTCAGATTAACAACTTAAAAATGAACTGTTATAGAGCAATGCAGCCTGTATTTATGCTTTCAATATTATTAAGCCATCTCCCCTATCCCATAGGTATATTACCAATTATTCTTCATCTTGTAGGTTGTTAGTTTTTCTTATCTTAGTTTTATAAAAACAAATTCCCAAAATTATTTACTTAATATCTAAATATCTCAATTTCACATCACCCACTCAGCTAATATGGCCTATGGAAGGGCAGCACCTCATTTTGTTAGTGTTGGTTGTGGGCCTATGCCTTTATTTTTATGGTTTAGCCTATGCTGTACAGAATATGTGTGAAACTCAAAAATTATGCAACCTGTGCCAAACACTCTACCACAATCTTACTTCCTATATAAAAAAATTTACTCTTCTCCCCATCTTATCAGAACATCAATATTGTTTAACCTTAGCATTATGTAGTGGATGCACAAGCACTCACAATGAAATCCAGAGTTTTCCTTGGCAAGCCAGGCCCCTGACAATAACAGCTTGATAAAAAACCTAATACAAGTTTAATATGAAAGGCAAGTGAACTTATATATATATATATATCTTAAATCTATTTTTATAAATATTAAAATGCATTATATGTTTAACATTATAAAAGTGCATACATATTTTAACAATAGTGGTGCTCAACCCAAAAGAGGGAGCTGCCATGCATCTTTATTTGCAAATGGGCCAAACAAAGGGATTATCATAAATTAAAAAAAACCTAATACAGCCCCTAGGTTATCAGCCTAGCAAACTATATCAGATGGTGAGGAAGCTTTGGGGAAACTTTTATCTGTCATCCACTTTAGCTGGTGGACCATGGCGGACAACATCAGGGTAGGAACATGAGCGACATGAGGCATAATGAGGTATAGTTGTGGGTTTTCTTCATTAATGAGGCTGGTGGTGTCCATCACCTTAACGTATTGAGCAAGTTGATGCTCAGCAAAAGTGATGAGAGCTGGCACACAAGTAATTGACTTAATGCGCTGTTGGTTTTAGGGATAGTTAGGGTCAAAAAGAGAGGTTTTTGCTGCATCAATGCAAGCGTGGCTCACACCAAATTTGAGCTCCTCAATTTCATGTTTAGCATCTTCATCAAAATTGGAAGGGAAATTTGGGATGGGGATACCCTCAACAAGGGGCTCCATTGCCCCATGGAGGTGCTGGCAGAGGAGGGTGTTGGCAGGGGCAGCTGCGGCTTCCACTGCCAAATGCATACATATTTTAGAAAAATAAAAAAATTCATTTTCATTGTATTTAAAAGTAATACTGTAATTATACAAAAAAGCTGTGCATATTTCATTAACTAGCCTTTTAGAGGCTACAAAATACTATATATAAATATATGCAATAATATATTAAACATCTTTGACTTTTTAGATATACATATAGTTCATTAAGTAAATTGTTTTTAAAGAAATTTGGAATTACTTATATTTTATGATTATTGATTGTATTTACTTCATAGAATTGTTTTTACTCAAATCAATTAAAATGTCTTTGATATAATTAGAACGCCAAATAAATAAAAGAATTATAATCAAAATTCTTTAAGATACAATTTCACTTTAATATAAATCTGTCATATATATAGGAAGATAATTAAAGCATTCTAAACTGATTTACAATACTATAATCTTAAGAAGTTACTTTGGGGGCAATTACCACACTGATACTTAGCTATGTACTTTCCTACCAACACCCCCCTCCACCAACAACTCCATGGGGTGATGGAACCCCATGTTGATAGTATTCACATCCCAAATTTCCTCATAATTTTGATGAGGATGCAAAATATGAAATTGAGGAGCTTGCTTTTGGTGCAAGCCACGCTTGCATTGATGCAGCAAAAACCTCTCTGTTTGACCCCAATTATCTCAAAACCCAACAGCATAACAAGTCTTTTACTTGTGTGCTGGCTCTCATCACATTCTCTGAGCATTAACTTGCTCAATACAGTGAGGCAATGTACACTGCCAGCCTCATTACCAAAGAAAATCCACAATTATACCTCCTTATGCCACATGTTGCTGATGCTCTCACCCCAATGCTGTCTGACATGGTCTGCCAGCTAAAGCAGGCGCCAGACAAAAGTTTTTCCAAAGCTTCCTCCCCTTTTGATGTAGCTTCCTAGGCTGTTAGCTGAGGTGCCATATTAGGAAAGTTTTTATTCTAATAATCTCTTTATTTGGTCTATTTACAAATAAAGATGCGTGGCAGCTCCCCCTTTTGAATTGGGAACCACTAGTGCTAAAAAGATACTTAGCTATTTACTAAAATTTTTATTTAGCACTATTTGGTCCCAACTTAATGGGGGGATACACCAATCTCTTAGCTATGTACTAAAAATATTTAAAATGTACAACTGGTAGCATTAGGAAACTTTCCTATTCAGTTATATACTGTCATAGCAAGTGTTAAATATAATGTAACCTTATTCAAGTATAGAATTCATAACAACATAAATAGGACATAACTTTGACTATTTATCTTAAAAAATTGAATACTTCTGAAGTTTAGACACTATGAAAATTTAAGTTATTTGAGAAAGAAGAACAAAGATATTTTCTTAATTGTTAGTGCCTAATATGTTAAATACCAACTTTATAACTTCATGTCATCACAAAATGACATATTTTTTAATTTTAATTTGAGTTTTAATATATTATTAAAAAATAAAAGCTGAAATATGATACCAAACCATTTTATAAAATAACTAGAAGAATACCCGTGCTTTGCAATGGAGTTTCATGTACATAATGAAAAAGTTAGTTTAATTAATAAAGTTCAATTAAAGTAGGTTTCTTATAAATAAATAGCTGTTGCCCACAGCTTTGTGTGGTTTTCAAGTTAATGTGTTAATATTAGTATAAGTACACAACATGCATTGCAATGCCACTTAAAGATAGAAAGTATTTGTGTTTTAATTCTGTTTATTGAAGCGCTTTTGGATACACAATATTTTTTGTTTTTCCATCTGGTGCATACATGAATAAATCAGAAGGTTTTCCGATGTGTGAGCAGGCCCCATACAGCTGTCCATATGAGAAGCATGGATTTTTCAAATTTAGTCCACACACTTGTAGTGATTGTCCCTGTGCTTTGTTGATGGTCATTGCAAATGTGAGTCACACTGGAAAGTGCAAACGTCTAAATTCAAATGGAATATCTGTTGGAATCATTGGAATGCATGGCAACAGTGTATCTTCTTCTTTAAATTTT